>SKCR01041027.1:352500-418721 GCA_019454045.1 Zanthoxylum bungeanum
ATTATGAATTATTATTATATTATTATATTATTATGATGATGATGATGATGCGCTGAATGAAGCATTTGCATGCAATTGCGTGTGCGCTCATGTAATGAAGCGCATGCGTGCGGGAATGCGCCCTCTCTGATTTATCCTGATTTGGTTTTTTCGGACTCCGAAAACCCTAAACACCAATAATGAAATATGATATTTCATTAAAATATTTAAAAAATACACTCATGCTAAATATCCACGGGTTATATCCATTTCCCTTGCGCGGGACACCGATCCGACCCTAGGGATTCCACATCCGCCCCAACAATATAATGAGTTGTAGTTTTGTATTATATACACAATAAAATATTTTTTTTTCAAAATCCAAAATTTTATCAAATCCTTAAACTTACAACTTAGAACGGATTCCGGAATCGATTTAGGAATCGATTCCCCGAACCGGAACCGAAAGAGGAACCGAAACTGAACCGAATTGTACACTGCATAGTTCGATTCCGCAATCGAACCGCGGTCAAGGCTGCAACTCAGCAGATTATCAAGTAAATAATGGCATCGCATAATTAAATTGGGAAAACAAAAAATTAAAAAATCAAATACTACTACCAACCCATGAGAATACATACATACATATATATAAGCTTGGGATAACTCAAGTAACGATAATTGAAACGGCCGACAACAAGTAGTCGATTAGAAATTAAATTCAATTTCAATTGCAATTGTTATATAATGGGTTGTAGTTCTGTATTATACTTACAATAAAATAAATTTTGTCAAATCTAAAATTTTATCAAATCCTTAAACTTAGAAATTAGAATCTGTTTCGGAATCGATTTAGGAATCGGTTCCCCATACCGGAATCGAAAGAGGAATCAGAATTGAACCGAACTGGACACTACACAGTTCGGCTCCAAAATCGAACCGCGGTCAGGGCTGCAGCTCAACAAATTAATCAAGTAAATAATGGCAGCGCATAATTAAATTGGGAAAATAAAATCACCAACCAATTAAAAAATCAAATACTACCACCATGAGAATATATATATATATATATATATGTTTGTATGTATAAATAAAATCCTACAATACAACTAAGGTGTCCAGCGGTTGGAACTTGAGACCTTATTCGAACTCTGAATAGCACTCTTGTAAGAGCATGAGACATGACCGGTTTACTTACGCATTTATATCGGGATCCAATGATCTCAATATAGATGATATGTGGTTTCCCGATATTTACAAAAATAACAGCTAAGATGTCACTGTCAATGGTATGATACATCATTAAAATGATATAATAATAGGAAGTTAACAAATTGATATATGATATGCAAACTGTTTAAAAGAATAGACATACCAACTGAAGATTTTTTGCATGACTGTTATTGTCTTTTTTTAAAAATCACACTTGTTAATAAAATTATAATACAAAAATTTGGATTAAGTTCACATGATCAGAAATGGGAAAGGAGCAAAATAAGTGCTGCAACTTCAGTAACTTTCCTGCTTCTTCATTACACCACTTGAGTATTGTAAGCATCATTTTCATTAAATTTAGCATAAAAAAATGTGACCAAAGGTTGATGATTATGATAGGTTCGCAGGCATCAAAGTGTATGAAATGAGGGGTAAAAGCGTCTTCTCTGGAAATAAATCAGTGGCAGTCAAGAGGTAGCTGTTAACAGATTATGGGCGTGAGTGTCTGAGTCATGGGCTGGTGCAAAGAATCTGATGAGGTGGCATTCAGTTATAAGTAATCATTACTAGTATATATAGAGTGAAGCATGAAGAGGGCGGGGGCCAGATGGATTATTTCTTCTGGCTATTTTGGAGAACCCAGCTCTCTAAGTCTGGAGGTTGCCCTGTATCTTCTTCTTGTTTTCTTTATTTTCCTTAGAAGCTTAATTTGTATTTGGATTGTAATCTCATTACTGAGTATTTGAATGTGACGAATGAGTGGCAACATTACTTGTAATGAATACTGATTCAATCAATATCAAATACAGTCCATATTCAAGAACATATTTCTGTTTGGCAATTTGAATCCTAACATTGGTATCAGAGCAAGGTTCTTACACTACCCAACTCTAGAAACTATGGTTCAAACTCGGTCCAGTGACCTCAATACCCCACCAATAGAGAAGATGAAGCAAGACATGGAAGAAATGAGATTAAACTTGCAGAAGGACTTGGAAGAGATGAAGGACAATACCCAACAGACATTAAAGGAGATTATGGATCAACTTAAAAATTTTGGCAAACAAACAACAAACGAGACGTATCGCAGCTATGAAGAAGTTGAACACGAAGGTGAGTCGAGAGGCATGGCGCGAGAGGAAAACCATACAAAATGGAGGAAGCTCGAGATGCCGATCTTTACGGGAGAAGACTCTCAAGCTTGGATCTATAAGGCTGAGAGATTTTTTGCTATTAATCAGACGGCCGAAAAGGACAAGGTGTCCATTGCCTCTTTAAGCTTCGAAGGGGAGGCCATCAATTGGTTCCAATGGAGTGAGTTGCGGCTTCCATTTCGTTCTTGGGAGATTTTGAAGACTGCCTTACTAGATCGATTTGGGGATGGTCGGGGAACAAGCTACAGAGCTCTTCTCAATGTCAGGCAAACGGGCTCCGTGCGAGAGTATGTGGCTGAATTCGAACTGGCTTCAGGCTCTATTCCGGAAGTTGCGGAAGAATTTCTGGTGGAGATTTTTGCCAACGGTCTCTGTGGGGACATCAGAGCCGAGTTGGCAATGGCGCCTACTGGTTCATTGATCACAGTAATGCGTAACGCCCGAAACGCAGAGAAGAAATTAGGGATAATTCAGGAGGGTCAATTGGGCCGGGTACGGGTCGGGCGGAATGCCTCCATGGAGCGGGTTCTGAGTGAGCCGGGTGTAACCCGAACCGCCACTTACAGCCACAATAGCAGCCCACATTACAGCCCCACCAACAGCCAACCCCTTATAAAAGACAACCCTAAAATTTTGGGGCAGCCTCAAGGCGCTCCTCAAAGTGCTTTTTCACGACCTGCCATGGTTTCACAGGGGAGTGTAAACAATCCATCAGAGTTGGTGCGTAACCTCACACCCAAAGAGATTGCTTACAGGAGAGCTAATGGGTTGTGTTTCAAATGTGAGGAGAAGTATGGCCCGCGACATGTTTGTAAAAATCGTCGTCTGATGATAATGGTTTTGGCGGATGAAGAGGAACCTACCACAGAAGAAGCAAACGATCCAACCCTTGAACCAGTTCAAACGGAAGAAGATGGAATGGCTTTCTCTATGCACTCGATAGTGGGTATTGCTCCCACAGGTAAGACTCTCAAACTTAAGGGGATAATCAAGGGAGATCAAGTGGTCGTCATGATTGACAGTGGAGCCTCCCACTGTTTCATATCAACGGAGTTAATTGGGAAGTTGGGATTAGCAGTTGAAGGAAATCGAAAGTTTGGAGTCGAGGTTGGGAACGGTTTCTGTGTTAAGGGGGAGGGTATCTGTAGAAAAGTTAAGCTGAATTTGCCGAATCTGGAAGTAATAGAGGACTTCTATCCTTTCGAAATCGGGAGTGCGGATGTGGTTTTGGGTGTGTCGTGGCTGGCCAAACTAGGAGAATTTTCTGCCAATTTCCATAAGTTGACAATGACGGTGACAGTTGAAGGGAAAAAGATTGTGATACAAGGGGACCCTTCACTTTCGAAGACTTTGGTATCACTCAAAGCTATGATGAAAGGATTTAAGGTAGGGGATATGGGTTATATGCTTGAATTTGGAGTCATGGAGACCGTGGATGCGAACTATACGGAGATACGGGTTCCACAGAGGGTCCAACAAATAGTAGATTCTTTCGCATCACTTTTTGATCAACCCATTCACGTTCCCCCGGCTCGGGATCATGACCATGCCATTCGGCTCATAGAAGGGGCCACACCGCCTCAGGTTCGCCCTTTCCGGTACCCGTATGCACAAAAAAATGAGATAGAGAAGATAGTGCAAGAGATGCTTGCCGCTGGAATTATAAAACCGAGCATTAGTCCTTATTCCAGTCCAGTCTTACTAGTCAAGAAAAAAGATGGTGGATGGAGGTTTTGTGTAGATTACCGAGCTTTAAACAACTTGACAGTCCCTGATAAATTTCCTATACCGGTTATTGATGAGCTGCTGGATGAATTGGGCAATGCCAAGATATTTTCTAAACTAGATTTGAAATCAGGGTATCATCAAATCAGGATTAAGCTCGAAGACACTGAGAAAACGGCATTTAGGACTCATGAGGGACACTATGAGTTCCTCGTCATGCCCTTCGGTCTCACCAATGCACCGGCCACATTCCAATCACTGATGAACCACATTTTTAGGCCCTTTTTGAGGAAGTTTGTCCTGGTCTTCTTTGACGACATCCTCATTTACAGTTCGTCCGAGGAGTTGCATTTAGAACATTTGGGCACCATTTTTAGCGTGTTACGACAACATCAGCTGGTCCTCAATCGGAAAAAATGCTTGTTTGGTCAGCCCAAGGTAGAATATCTCGGCCATGTCATTTCCAATGAAGGAGTGGCCGCTGATTTGAGCAAAATAGAATGCATGCGCAACTGGCCAGTCCCTTCTAATCTTCGAGGACTCCGGGGATTTCTTGGCCTCATTGGATACTATAGAAGGTTTGTACGTGATTTTGGGAGATTGGCGAAGCCTTTGACTAATCTAACAAAGAAGAATAATTTCCGGTGGGGAGTCGAAGCGCAGGACGCCTTTGAGAGACTGAAACAAGCCATGGTGGAGCTACCATTACTAGCACTGCCAGATTTTTCGGTACCATTTGTGGTAGAGTCCGATGCTTCTGGGGTAGGGATAGGGGCTGTCCTTATGCAGTTAGGTCGACCCATAGCCTTTTTCAGTCAAGCTTTGTCTCCAAGGGAACAAGGGAAATCAGTGTATGAGCGGGAGTTAATGGCCATTGTAAAGGCCGTCCTCAAATGGCGGCATTATCTACTTGGTCATCATTTTATCATCAAAACGGATCAGTCCAGTCTCAAACATTTGTTGGAGCAACGAATGGTGACAGAAGAACAACAAAAATGGTTAATTAAATTGGCCGGATTTCAGTTCTCTATCACTTATAAACCAGGAAGCGAGAACAAGGCTGCTGATGCCCTATCCAGAATTCATGAGCAAGAGGTGGGGTTTTCCAAGTCAGATAGCTTATCAGGGACACCTCCACTGCTTGATTCGGAAATTACGGAGCAGAGTTGTTTTACCGCCTTGTCAGTTGGTCAGTGTCTGGGTTTGGAGGGAATGGAGCGTGAGATTCAACAAGACTCTAAGCTCTACGACATCTTCTTAAAATTAATAGCAGCCCCAAGCAGTCACCCTCTGTTCTCAGTGCGGCATGGACTGTTATTATTCAAAAACAGACTAGTTCTTCCTCCCACATCTTCAAGGATACCGGTGCTGCTTCATGAATTTCACACTTCACCTAACGGGGGTCACTCCGGATATTTCAGAACTTTCAAATGAATCTCCGCGACCCTATATTGGGAAGGAATGAAGAAAACAATCCAGAATTTCATTGCTCGATGTGCGGTTTGTCAAGCCAACAAGTATGCTTCTCTTAGTCCGAGTGGGCTGTTACAACCTTTGCCCATTCCGGATAAAGTTTGGGAGGATATCACAATGGACTTCATTGAAGGGCTACCCAAAGCTCGGCAACTGGACACCATCTTAGTCGTCGTCGATCGGTTATCGAAATATTGTCATTTCTTGGCTCTCTCCCATCCTTTCTCCGCCAAGACAGTGGCCGAATTATTCATCAAGGAAGTGGTGAGACTTCATGGGTTCCCAAGATCCATTATCACCGATCGAGATAAGATTTTTATGAGTACCTTTTGGAATGAGCTCTTCACGGCTGCTGGAACGGTTCTGCGACGAAGTTCAGCCTATCACCCTCAAACGGATGGCCAATCCGAAGTGGTCAATAGATGCTTAGAAACCTACTTGCGTTGTTTCGTCGGAACAAAGCAGAAGAGTTGGCCTAAATGGCTTCCCTGGGCAGAATTTTGGTTTAACACCTCCTTCCACAGTTCCATTGGCATGACTCCTTTTCGGGCCCTATACGGCATTGAACCTCCACCACTTCTTCGCTTCTCGGATGGCTCTTCCATTGTCGAAGCAGTCAACACCCAAATACAAGAACGAAATGCCGTCCTTGATGAATTAAAATCCAATCTGTCCAAAGCTCAGGCGGCTATGAAGAAATATGCGGACAAGAAACGTCGGGAAGTTCATTTGGCAGTGGACGATTGGGTTTATCTCAAGCTCCAGCCATACAGATGCAAATCCTTGGCCAAGAAAACCAATGAAAAACTTAGCCCCCGTTTTTACGGACCATATCGTGTTCTTAAGAAGATTGGCCAAGTTGCTTATCAGTTAGAACTTCCCCCCTCTGCACAAATTCATCATGTCTTCCACGTCTCCAACTTGAAGAAATGTTTGGCCCCTTCTGCTTTATGTCAACCACTTCCGGCCTCTCTCACTGATGAATTGGAACTTCAAGTACTACCTGAACAAATTTTACAGTCACGAGTGAACTCCCAGGGGGAAACCGAGGTGTTGGTCAAATGGGCTGGTCTTCCAGAATTTGAAGCCACTTGGGAACCTTTGCCCTTACTCGCCAACTTATTCCCGGCCTTCCACCTTGAGGACAAGGCTGGCCTCGAAGGGAGGGGTAATGATAGGTTCGCAGGCATCAAAGTTTATGAAAGGAGGGGTAAAAGCGTCTTCTCTGGAAATAAATCAGTGGCAGTCAAGAGGTAGCTGTTAACAGATTATGGGCGTGAGTGTCTGAGGTCATGGGCTGGTGCAAAGAATCTGATGAGGTGGCATTCAGTTATAAGTAATCATTACTAGTATATATAGAGTGAAGCATGAAGAGGGCGGGGGCCAGGGGGATTATTTCTTTTGGCTATTTTGGAGAACCCAGCTCTCTAAGTCTGGAGGTTGCCCTGTATCTTCTTCTTGTTTTCTTTCTTTTCCTTAGAAGCTTAATTTGTATTTGGATTGTAATCTCATTACTGAGTATTTGAATGTGATGAATGAGTGGCAACATTACTTGTAATGAATACTGATTCAATCAATATCAAATACAGTCCATATTCAAGAACATATTTCTGTTTGGCAATTTGAATCATAACAGATTACTTTTTAGCTTATTGTTGATTGAGTTGGCTAACTTAGATCATTAAAATTCTAGCAGCAAAAATGCCGCCAGAGCCATTGAAGTAATAAGTGATTCTTTAGAGTTCCTATTAAGGAGACTTGTGAGAGGATCATTCATTACAATAAGCTGGATTTATGAAAAATGTACATTTATCAATTGATCTCTGTTTCTTAATTCATGTAAAATGTGTTTCAATTTTCATATTCAGGAGATAAAATAGGATCCAGCTTGACACAACAGGCGACTCTGAATTATGTGCTGTAAACAGACTTGTTAGGAAACATATAGTTTGAAAATCAAACATATTTCCGAGATAGAGAATTCCCAATTCTGATTTTCATATCCCATGGAAAATCAAAGAAAGTTTCTAAATGAAGATGAGATGGTGGAATTATGATTCCAAATTGTTGTGACAAGGCCTAACTGGATGTCGAAGTTGAACAAGTTTTCTGAGGTGGTGAACTCGTGTAGTACAATGGTTGAATCACATGGTGCTGGCGTAACATCTCAGCCGTTCTTGTGAATTACAAAAATTCTCGGGCAGTGATTTTAGTCATTGCTAATCCGGCATCATTATTCGAAAAGAGTTACTTTGCTGCAAGGGCTGTGTATATTGATGCTCAAAATTTGAAGATCAATCTAACAAGTTCAGGGAGTCAATAGTTCAATAATGGAACATATTGAAACGCCAGTCCTGAGAAATTTCAATTTCGAAAATGACACTTAGCTCTGTTTAGTAGCTTTGTTTAGTATTGTGATTAGAAAAATACAATGAACAAACGATGATTTATAATCGTGTTATGATATTTTGATTTATCCTAAAAAAAATTACAATACATTTTTTAATATTTTGATGGTGAAGAAAAACTAAAATTTTTAGCTTTTGCAAAATTTAATTTTTGAAAGAAATCACAGTTAGTAAACACAATTTGTCATTATGAACCAAACAATTAAAAACTATGTTTTGACCCAAAAACAATTTTGTACCTCATCATATGTCAAACCATAATATCAAACAGACCATTAATTGGTGAGCAGTTAAGAAATACATGTCCAAGGAATCATCTAAAGAAGGCATATTCTCAGTTTTTTCCCCAAGTAAATAACATTATTACAGTGTTCTTATTTCAAGTCAATAAACCAATTACTATTACAGACGCCGTTACTTATATCCTAACTTAAAGGTTCTTAGTTCTTGCCATATCTTCTATCAATGACAAGTTTTCAATGCAATCCTCAACACAATGGCAGTACAGTGATATCACTACAAGATTATCCAGCACAATCATAAACAAGGAATTTAACTACTTGCATCATACAAAGCAGGCGATTTGTTATTGCATCTTGTACTGAACGTATTTTAGGAGTAGGAGTCACATCTTTCTCAATTCTGCAAGTTCAAGGAAAGAGGAGAGATCAATAATTACAATATATAAAGAGATATGGAAGCATGGGAAGACTAAGAAGCTCATGGGTCAGCGAGATAAACTATAAAAATGTCTCTTTAGCATAATGGCTTGCCAGAAGAAGCAAACTATGGCTGATGATAACTTGTTCGAATGAACAAGCAATTAAAATAAAATGCTAACAACTCATCAGAAAAGAATACACAAAAACAGATGCTCTAGAACTACTTGCCCTGAATGATTCTTGCAATACAGCTAAGTTGTCTCTATCCATGGTCAAATACAATAAAAGAATATAATTGATACCATATAACAATAGGAGATTAATGGAGAGTGACAGAGATTTAAACTATCAAAACAAATGGACTCACCAACTGAAGATTGTATTTGCTTAATTAAGGTGGTTTTCCTCGTATTCTCCTCTATCACACAAGTCTGAAATAATTTTACAGAATCGGGGATGGGGATGGGCAAGGAGCAAAAGAGGCTGGTGCATGGTGCAACATCAGCAGTTCTTCTTCTTCTTCTTCTTACATGTCTTTATGCTGCAATTTTCACATCAAATTCAACACCATTTGAGTCATGTAATATCCTTTCCATTGCATTTAGAATACAAAAACCTGGCAGTTTTGATACAGTGATTTTGATTTTGGTTTCCCCCCCTTTTAACTAAGCTAACTAGAGAAGTTTAATTATGAAGGGAAGCAAAAGTTTTCAAATTGGAGAGGCAGTGAAAAGGCTGATAAAATTATCGAAACCAGTGAGCCTGTGGAGTTTCTGTTAAGAAGACTTGTGAGAGGTTCTTCATCTCTATACTCTAATATTCTTATATGCAGTAGTTACCTATTTATTTAATAAATAATGCAAATAAAATGTTTTAATCTGCATAAAGGTGAAGATCGTATAAAGCTTGACACAACAGGTTTCTCTTGCCACTCTGACCTTCACTCTGAGCTGTGTCTTGTAAAAAAATCGGTTAGAATTGACAACAATGCATCGACAGTTTACATAACCTCCTCTCAATCCTATGTAAATCAAACAGTTAAGCCATATGCAAATAGGGATGATGGGACTGCAATGAGTAGAGTTTCATCAGTGAAGATAGTTAACGGGGAGACAAACGTACCTGATTGTGGTATCAGTCACAATGTCCTGGCTGTTGTTTTCTCCTCCGGGGGCTTCACAGGCAACCTATTCCATGAAATTAATGAACTTATCATCCCTTTATTCATCACTACCCGCCACTTCCAATCCCACCTAAAGTTTGTCATCACTGATTACAAGCCCTGGTGGGTGAGTAAATACAGCAAAATTCTAACCCATTTGTCCCATTATGAAGTCATAAATCCTTCAGCGAATGGCAGTGTTGTTCACTGCTTTCCAGGAGCTGTCATAGGACTCAAGTACCATGACAAGCTAGCCCTCAACACCACAGATATTCCAGGAGGATACTCTATGTTTGACTTCAAGCACTTCCTCAGAGAATCCTACAATCTGAAAATCAAGCTTGTCTCTGAGATTCAGAGAGAAAAGCCGATACTAGTCCTCATATCTCGTAAGCAATCAAGAGGGTTTTTGAATGAAAATGAAATGGTGGTCATGATGGAGGAGTTAGGATTTGAAGTTGTTGTGGCAATGCCTAACAGGATGTCAAACCTGAACAAGTTTTCTGAACTGGTGAACTCGTGCAGTGTTCTGGTTGGAGCTCACGGTGCTGGCCTGACAAACCAACTGTTCTTGCCCGCCAGAGCAGTGTTGGTGCAGGTGGTGCCGCTGGGGCTGGACTGGGCTTCGACCAACTACTATGGTGCACCGGCAAGAGGTATAGGCGTGCAGTACTTGGAGTACAAGATTGAACCAGAGGAGAGCTCTCTCATGCAGACTTATGGTAAAGATCACCCAGTGATTACAGAACCTGCAACTGTATTTGCCAAGGGCTATTATGCTGTCAGAGCTGTGTATGTTGAGGGTCAGAATTTGACAATAAATGTGAAGAGATTCAAGGAAACCATTGTTCATGCAAAGGAACTTATTGGACAGTCTATTCCTCTGAATTGAGGATTCACAAGATCAGGAATTATATTGTAAATTACAATTAGCAGAAAGAAAGAAATTAACAATGCAGTGTATCACATTTGATTTTGGAAATTAGGCAATGTCTTTCTTTTGTTTTCAATTAAGTTGGTCACCAAGACCAAAAACTGTACAGAACAATAATTATCATGGAGCAAAAACACCCATGTTTTTCCCACCATGGCGATAGAAGGATATCATTACAGAATTATCCATCTCAATCTAGAGCAGGGAACACAAGTATTTACGTATCTCAAAACTGAAATTGCAGGTGGGACATTGAAATCAAATTATAGTTCAGTCAGGTGATAGATCAAGCATTCAACAGATAAGTAGATTCACGCAAGGCACGAAGCATCATGGAAGCGGCAGAATTCTCTGCATCCTTTACTCTTGACTTTTCGTCTCCCATGATACAAAGCACACCATCTGAAGTTGCAATCTGAACTGAAGAAAGAAATTTCTTATCATGTGAAGGCCCTTCATCTTTCTCAATCCTACAAGTTCAATAAAGGATTAAAAATGATTATACATCTTAGATGAAAGATGGAAGAGTGAGAAAACTAAGAAATATGAAGGAAAATGAGCAAGTATATGTGAACTAACTAATTCACAACAGAAATTTTGGTCAATTTCAATAAATAAATTAAGCATGATATAAGGTCACTGACTGGCTGAAGAATTCAACTGCAAGCGATCTATTGGATTCAATTGTTAATAGAAAGAGCATCAGACGTAAATTTTCACAACGAATTGTTGGAAAAACCAGGTCTATATGCAATCCTGTACAACCTAAAAGATATTCATACGAGCATATATAAGCATACATATTACAAAGTTGAATATCAAACATAAAATATCCACGAGACATACAAATTATGTTGTCATAAAATGTCAAACAACATGACAGTTGTATGCAGGCATCATCACGTATATACACATACATATATATGTTCATAGCATAACTGAAGATGCAAGTTTACCAGTGAAGAAGGATAAAAGTTGAAGCAAAAATTTATACACATGCATATATATGTTCATAACAGAACTGAAGATGCAAGTTTACCAGTGAAGAAGGATAAAAGTTAAAACACAAAAATTACAAAGTTAAACTAAAATTATAATGTAATTACTGATAGTGATAGGTCAAAGGTTCATACTTGTAATTCGGTTTGGGCCACTTCTTTTTGCCACAGAGTTCATGTAATTTCTGCTTGGCTGCTTCAATCTCAAACTTCCCATCCTTATCATCAAAAATTTCACAAACCCCATCATTAAGAGGCATGCATTGTGCTAACTTATCCAAAGCTTCCCTTGCAGCATTAAGCTTTGCAATTTCCTTCTGCTCGGAAGAACCTGAGGCCACAAAAATGCCATCCACATATATACTAGCAATATTTTTTCTATGCTTTTTCCAGTGCTTGATATCAACTTGCTTTCCATGTTTCTGACACATCTTAAACAACATTGTAACTGGTTGTGGCTGTTGCTGTAAGTCTTCAAGGGTTACAATTGGCTCTAAAAGACCCCTAAAGATCTAGAAAACATTCAAAAGAAACATCTTATGTCAAAACTACATAAGACTAAAAAAATGTTAGAAAGATTCCTTGTTAGTGTTGAGAGAGAATTAACTACGGACCATCCAGAGCCTTTGGAGATCAAAATCAATATCTACATAAATTGCAGCAGCTATAGATTCAACAATATCAGCAAGAACCTTTGGTGCTTTCATTGATCCACCATATACAGCTGTATTATCTTCTTGGCTCACTGCTTCCACAAACTCCCTTACCTATATAATACAGAGTACAACAAAAGAAGAAAAACAGAAGTTTAATAAACTATATGAAAGTTGGGTAATATTCCAGTATTCTCTTCTTTAAAACATGTTACAAGACATTTTGCAAATGAAATCACTGGAATCATTTCCAAAAATTTTAAAGCTTTCATTCAATCATAATAAATTACTTATACACTAAAAATGATCAATAAAAAAGAAGAAACAGCAAAAAATAAATAAATAAATCACAATACTCATGAAGTACCTCATCATAACATTTTAAAACTTCATTTATTTCAAAAGATAAAAGAAAAACTCAAGTGCAAACTTTTTATCCACTTGGCCACGGGTTCAAACCCTGACATCAGGACCTTCCTCAAAACTTGCTGTAGCGAGAGCTTTGTACACTAGGTACAACCTTTATACAAAAAGAAAACTCAAATTCTCCTCTCAGAGTAAAAATTATTAAAAGACAAAATATTCACAACTAACGAAATACTTATTGAACTGTTATGAAACAAAATATGATCCTCGGGCTCCTATTCAAAATGGGTTAGTCCGCACAGAAATAACCTTACAATCAATAAATTTTCCGAAAAGTACAACCCAACAACTCTGAGAAACTTAAAATAGAACTAAAAAGATGTCCTGAATACCATGTTGTAAATTCTTCAAAATTCGTTCATTAAATAGGATATGTATATGTATATCATTGGGATTGTCAAGGGGTGTATGGGAGGTTGCAATCCTTGAAGGGTTGCAACCCACCCCAAGGGGTGCCCTATTGGCACCCCTCCATGCCTTATAAAAGAAGGCTTTTATTCCAAATGAGATACAGAAAATATACAACAAAAATATCTGATTTTAAGGCTGTGTGTTTTCTTTTGTTTTGAGAGGAGATCCACCATTTTCTGAGTTCGCATACTTGTTAAGGAGTGCTCCTTAAACAAGAAGTATCCAAGTTATCCTGGAAGAACGTTGGCAATTCGAATCCGTAGAGCACCTATGACGGGGCCAATAAGTTCTTAAGGACAGAGATCTTCTCGACTTGGATTGTTTCTGTAATCTCAATTTCCAAGTTTGTCTTCAAGTTTTCTGGTTTTAGGGTTTTGCATCTAGATCTACTTTTGGTAGTTTGATCTGTTTGATTTGCATGTTTATTGCTGTTTAATGACACCAAATTTTGACAACATACCGCCCATGTGTTCTAGCAATCTTTGCTGCTATTTATTACCTTATCATAGTATGCATACATTAAAACTATCAGACATGTATATTTTCTCCTTAAAAAGAGTTCCACTCTCAGAAGCAGCCAAAACACTTTCATTCTCAGTGTAGAAATTACATCAGCAAAAAAAATAAAAAATAAAAAATAAACACGTTAACAATTTATATAGCATCCAAAAACACTTCAAATTTGCATCCTAAATAGAGAAAATAAAAATAAGAACTTTCAGAAAGTAATAAGAATATTTTCCAAAACGGAAAAATAAATATACATACCTTATCATCAAGTGCAGCAGCATTGTGCCTAAGAAACCTATAAAAGCCGTGCTTGATGGCAACGCGAGCTAATTTCTCGGTACTAATATTGGCGGCGCGTAGAAGCGACAGCTGTCCAGGATCCAAGTGAGGGTAAGCCAAGAACACGTAATTACTCAAGGCCGAGCCCAAAGCGGCGTCGCCTATGAACTCGAGCCGCTGATACGACGCCGAATCGGTGTAGGATGAGTGCGTCAGGGCTTCTTCGAGAAGCCGTTTGTTTTTGAAGCTGTAGTTGATGATGTTCTCCACGTAGACGATTGCGTCTTCCATGTCGGCAGACGGGAGGGAGGATATTGCCTCCGTCACGTGCGGGTAACCGGTGACGGTGGCGCGTGAGAGCGTGAAGATGTTGTCGGTGTTCATTGTTTGAGAATCTGAGAGAGGAGGGGACTCTGAAGTCTGAAAAGAAGAAGGAAAGTGGGCTTTCAACTCTGGATGCCCCAGCCACATCACTTGCTTAGTGAAGTGGTATGCCTCATTTATATATATATATATATATATATATCTATATTATAAAGCACAATGGCGTTGGAGGAAAGAGAGTGAATTGATTGATGGAAATGGTCAAAATTTTCAAATTTTCAAATAAAAAAATAGAAAGTTAAAATAAAATCATTTAATTTTGTAACAACGTGCCGTAGGCACGGGCCAAATACTGTAACACCGTGCCGTAGGCACGGGCATCATTTAATAAAAAAATAAAATCATTTAATTCTGTAACACCGTGCCGTGCCGTAGGCACGGGCATCATTTAATTAAAAAATAAAATAATTTAATTCTGTAACACCGTGCCGTGCCGTAGGCACGGGCCAAATACTGTAACACCGTGCCTACGGCACGGGCAAAAACTAGTATATATATATATTGCATTTTTTTAATACATTACAATTCTTCAAATATAAATACATATAATTATAATTATAGTATATTTAAAAACTTACATCTACAAAAAAAAAAAAAAAAAAGAACTAAAATTCCAAATCTTAGTTCCGTGACCACATTTTTTTTCATTTGATATAATAGGTAGCCATGATTTTTAAATCTAAAAATACAAAAAAAAAATTGTAATAAAAAATATAAATATGATGACCTCCCACAGAGGACACAGTACAATACCTCAATAATAATAATTCTCTCTCGAGTATGCTGGTTTTGTTAGGACATGTAAACACGACACGACACGCATGTGCGCCGAGTGGAGTATAGATTTTAAGTATTTTGATCATGAAAGTACGACATGATTTAAGACAAACTAAAGCACGACACGAGAGAAAACACATGGAAAATATTATTCAAATTTTATGGCTTAATTAATTGCACTACTACACTTACACTCTCTTTAAATAATTAAAATTAAATTGATAACATTATATTAAATGGTCTGTTTCATTTCAATTGAACTGGAATTATATCATTAACTAATATTATATAAATTCTAAATTGTCATAACTGAACGGTTTTATTCTTTATTGATATATTGTTTGTTGTATTTTCTTCGTATTAGTTATCAATTCAATTTAAAATTATATCATATTTTTTTGTATGTACTTCAATTTTTTTAAAAAACAAAAAATCAATTAAATCTTCTAAAAATAATTAACGAATTAATGAAAATATTATAATTAATGAAAAATATAATAATATATACTTAAGGTTAAATATTCACCATTAAAGAAAAAAGACAATTTTTTTTTAAAATTGAAAACAAATAGATCGTGTTTTGTGGGCAGGCGTGCAAGGCCGGCCTTGTACAAATGATGGGCTACGCCGATCTTATACAATACAAGTCCTTAGCTCGCGTGGGTTTTGAATCCAACAGACTGCCTCATTTTGTCATCTCTAACCAGAGCACCTAAAGGGCTTTGTTGAATATTTTTCTCATCTTTTACTCAATTAGTGTTATACTAATTTTCTTACTAAATTTGTCATTTCTAACTTTATCTCTCATAATCCACTCACACATTCACTAAAATATTCTCATCTTGTTTATCCTTTTTTTTTTTTAACATATTGATGTCATCCATCGTTATGCATTATGTTCCATAAAATATTATAGATCTCACAATATCTTATAAACTTTTTCTTCAAGGTTTAAAAGAATGTTGTGATGGTACAAGACCACATATGCACATATCTATTTCCTTATATATATTTGTAACTTCTCGATAAAATACACCCCAAATACATTTTTTTTTTAGATAAGACCCTAAATACTCGAAAATTATATCATTTGCCGGGTGTGTATGTCATCTCTCTCATAGCAGACGGGCCCCACAACTGTGTGGGGCCCGCATGCTGTGAGAGAGATGATATATACACCCGACAAATGATATACCACCTCCTAAATACTTAAAACACTCGCTTCTTTAAATTAATTGATCCCTAATTCTTATATCTCCCACATCAACTCTCTCTGACTTTTGTTAAACTCACACACCTTATGTTAAGTTTTTAACCTCCTATTTAATTGATGCATTTAACTTCTAAGATTATCCTACACATCTTTAGCATCTACACTTTCTTTAAACTCATCTACCGATACTATGTTAAAACATACACCATAATCCATATCTCTCATCTTCTTAAAGGACCTCAAGCCTTCTTTTATAGTAACCGCTTTCAAAGTTTTGTTCAGTTAACCCATGGCCCCATCAATTAACATTGCCACCTCTATGGCGTTTGAAAGCCCTTTTTTTTTAACACTTTAATAATTGAACAATTCGAATACACTTCAGAGTTTGAGCATGTGTTCAACGCACAACAAATAGCTTGGTGGATCATACAAATTCGTTACAAATGAGCATTAAATAGAAAATTTTGTAATTAAACCAGCTTTTCCCTGTTTTATTACTACACCCCAAATAATTACAGAAACTAAAACTACAGCAACTGACATAAACAAAAAGGTAAATAAGTTATGACCCAAGCCTGTGATGCACATTTTTTGTACCGGAGACTATGGACGGGCATTAAATAGAAAGAAGACTTTGCTTTGCTCCAATTCAGCTCACTAGCCTAGCATATGATCAAATCCTGCTCCAGCCTGAAGTGTTGGAACCCGACTGACTCCAACATTATGAAGCAGCTGTTGCAGCCATCGCCTTGTTGTTGGATCTTCCTGCAAAGTCCGAAATGAACTAAATAGAATGGCAGAGCACAGCAAAAAAATTAGGTCCGTTACTAAATTACAAAAGATAATCTCTGATCTCTCCACCTTCCCTTTTGAAGATGAGAAGATTATAATGTTAGTAAGCGATTCATTAGGCAAAAGATCAAAGTTGAGTTTCGATCAAGTCATAATATCATTCATTTGATTAGGGATGGCAGTGGGTAGGGTTTGGTGCGGGTTTGCCATTACCAAACCCGCACCCTCATATGTAAATAAATTACCAAACTCGCACCATACCCGCTGCGGGTTTTAATTTTCATTACCAAACCCGCATCCGCATATAAAAATAAATTATCAAACCCGCATTGGTACCCAACGGATTTTTTACGGATTTTTAAAATATTGAATTCTCTTATACTCTTAATAATACAATCTTTTTAATTCAACATTGATACTTTTTCACAACATACAGAAAAATATATTTGACAGTTTATAAATTAGGACACATAAATAAAAGTTTAAAATATTTACAACTGTAAAATGTGAAGCCCTTGTCATCCGTTGGATAAGGGACACGAGGCGCAATCCTTGCCGTTGTCCCAATTACATAAATTTGCCAATCATATATAAATGGTACTTAGGTTGAGAATTAGTTAAGGTTTTCATTTTAATTGTTTACATATTTTTCTTCTTTTATTTGTCTAAGTGTTATTTGGCTAAGTGTTAAGTCTTGCTCCTAGTCCAAGTTAGTGTAATCTTCAATTGGGAATTTGAGAGATTGACACTTTTAGAGATTAGGGTTTATTGTGAGATTTGGGGAAATTACAATTTGTAAACGGATTCAAGATTCTTGTGTAATCTTGAAATTGATTAGTGCAGCGAGCTCCTATTCCGGAGTTCAACGTGGATGTAGTCGGGAATTTTTTCCGGCGAACCACGGTAAAATCTTGCGTTCTTGATTGTCGATTGATTTGTGTGACGAACGAATTTGTGATCAAATTCAACAATTGGTATCAGAGCATTTTGGACTATAGATCCAGTGGGCCGAAAGAAGAATTAGTGGAATCAAGATTCACAGAAGCCCAGCCTCTCTGCTTTGGGCTTGAGAAAAAACCCTAAAAGATCGTCAATCTTGAAGAACAGAGAGCGATCGACGAATATCAAACAGGCCGAGGTCTCAGCCCTCCAAAAAGGCAAAAACCTAAAATCTGTAAATTGAAGTCACGGCAGGGAAACAAAATCTTTGAATTGAAGGAGACCTGCTGCCGATTCAAGAAGGTACTGCCGATCAAGAGGGCCAAAAACGAAAAACAACAAAGATCAGAGAGCAAGAAAACCAATCAGGAGAAACGTCGAAAGGGCAACAATCATCGTCAATTTGAAAATCACAGCCACAAAACAGAAACCCACAATCAAGACCTACAAGACCTAGACGGCCGCTTAAAGACTCAAAGAAAAACACATCCTGGCGATGCCTGAGAGATCAAATACACTACCTAGGAGACCAAGATCTGATCTGTAGCTGATCAAAGAAACTCAGGCCGATTGGACGAAGACTGTGACGAAGTCTGAGTTGGACAATAAAGCCACCCAAGGTTTGCCGATTAGGAACTCAAATCTCAGCCCTTGCTACCGAATTGGTGATTGAGTGTTAATCTGAGATTTGTTAAGTGGGTTTTCAAATCCTAAGTTGACGAAGTGAAGGACAGAGTTGAAGCAAACCCCTGTTCTGCCAAGAAGAACTTAGTGTTGCCGAATTGTGTGTCAACTGATCTGCCAAAGAGAGATTCATGAAATTGTGTGGTTGATTTCTGAATTCTTTGATTTCCATTTTTGATTAACTGGTTTGGGCATTTTGATTGCATTCAAACTGATCTGGGCGTGTGAGTATTACAATGGTAGTAGAGTGTGTGTTCTCTGGGGTGATTTGGTTGAAACTGCAAATTTTGGGAAGCTTAAGCTTTCGGTTGAAATTGTTATTTGAGAAATTTAAGTCCCTGTTGAAGTGTTGTTGGGTGATTTAGATATTGTGTTGCCGGAAACAAAATGTCGACCATGAGACTCGACATTGGCATATTTGACGGAAAAATGAGATTTTACCACTTGGAAGAAGAAAATGAGGGTATTGCTTTCTCACCATAAGGTGGCCTTGGCACTGGAACCGAATCCAGAAAAGTGGCCAAAGATGGAAAAGGAAGCGAAGGACGAAATCCTGGAAGAGGCTTACAACCTGATTTTCCTTCACCTTGGAGATTCGGTCATCAGAAAGGTTGATAGAATGGACACCGCCATTCAACTTTGGGGTAAACTCGAATCTCTTTATTCTGTTGTTTATGCTCCAAATTTAGTGTTCTTAAAGGGAAATTTGTTTAATTACAAGATGGATACTAATAAGTCGATAGATGATAATTTGGATGAATTCACGAAAATGACTCAAATCCTTAAAGGAACTGACCAAGCCCTAGGAGACTCTAGCGAAGCTATGATTCTATTAAATGCACTGCCTGAAGAATATAGTGTCGTTAAGAATTCTCTACAGTACACAGGAGTTGTACCTAGGTTAGACTTGGTGATATCTGGTATAAGGGCTAGAGAGCTAGAACTTAGAACCAGTAGGAGAGGAGGAGCGAACTTATTCGTGAAAGGAAAAAATGAGAAAAAATATAATGGTCCGAATAATCATCAGACTAATAACCAAGAACCTAAAGGGAATAAAAAGAATAAACATGATAAGAATAAGAATAGTGACAAGAAGTGCTATCATTGTGGTAAGATGAGACACCTTAAAAGGAATTGCTATAAGTTCATTAGGGAACATGAAAATGAAGGCAGCGCTACTGTGGCTGCCGAAGAGGGGTCGATGTGCCTATCTGAGGCATTGACTGTGTCTAGTGATCACATTAGTAGAGAATGGATTCTGGACTCCGGGTGTTCTTTTCACATGAGTCCGTATAGGGACTGGTTTGTCAACTTTAGAAATTCTGACCAAGGCACTGTGTATATGGGTAATGACAATACTTGTAGGATACAGGGAGTTGAGGACATAACTCTTAAACTTCATGATGGTAAGGTTAGGATACTTACTGACGTTAGATATGTACCTGACTTGAAACGAAACCTGATATCACTAGGAACACTAGATGAATTAGGTTTCACATATAAAACACACAAAGGAAACATGCACATATCTAAGGGTAATAAACTAATCCTAATTGGTATAAAAAGAAATGGATTGTATGTTCTAAATGACCAACATGTATTCTCGGAAAAACTCATTTCTGCTTTAACTTCTAATGTTGATATGACTAATATATGGCACTTGAGACTTGGTCATATAGGCCAGAAAGGAATGCAGGTACTCAGCAAGCAGGGACAATTTGGAAAGGACCAGTTGAAGCCACTTGAGTTTTGTGAGATCTGTGTGTTGGGCAAACAGCACAGACAGAGCTTCCCAACTGGAATTCATTTGTCAAAGGCGAGTCTGGAGTATCTACATTGTGATCTGTGGGGACCAGCAAAGGTCCAAACTCATGGGGGTAAGAAATATTTCCTCTCTATTGTAGATGACTACAGTAGGAAGGTATTGACATTCTTACTAAAATCAAAGGATGAAACTTTGACTAAATTTAAAGAATGGAAAGTGTTAGTAGAAAATCAAACTAGTAACAAAGTAAAAGTCTTGAGAACTGATAATGGCTTAGAATTTTGTAATACTGAGTTTGATCAATACTGTACTAGTGAGGGTATCCTGAGACATAGGACTGTTAGAAACACCCCTCAACAGAATGGAGTTGCGGAAAGAATGAATAGAACCCTATTAGAAAAGATCATATGCCTTTTATTCTCTTCCGAACTTCCGAGGGCCTTTTGGGGTGAAGCCCTCAATACTGCTACTCATTTGATTAACCTTAGCCCTAATAGTTCCGTTCAGTTTAAGAGCCCAGAAGAAATCTGGTCTGGTAGGGCCATAAGCTTGCCCACCTTAGAGTGTTTGGCTGTGAAGCTTATGCTCACCAGTCCGTAGGTAAACTTGAACCGAGGTCAATCAAGTGTGTTTTCTTAGGATATCAAGAAGGGACTAAAGGGTATAGATTATGGGAAAGGGAATCACCTGGAGTCAAAATCATAGTTAGTCGGGACGTTATATTCAATGAACTTTGTTTTCCTTGTAAATCTACTAACAAGAATGCAGGTGCCTTAGAAAAGGATCTAGCAGATTTTGATCTTGCAGGTGAAGCTTAGATGCAGGTGGAGCCAGGGACATCAAGGACCGCTGAGCAAGTTGGTGACATGTCAGGCACAGAGACATCTGAGGACACCCAGTCCAGGAGGAATAACCTGGAGGAAAACAGAAATGAAGTAGCAGAGATACAAGAACAAATTGAAGAGGACACAGTAGAACAACTGGATCAAACTGAGCAGCATGATGAAACACACAAGACACATTGGCCAACTATCAGCTAGCAAGAGACAGAAGTAGGAGGCAGGTAAGGCCTCCTACCAGGTATGATTACTCAACTAATGATTTGTATTTCTGTGCATTGATATCAAGTCATGAAATTAATGGGATTGAGTCTGCTAGCTTAGGAGAGGCATTAAAGCCTACCCATAAACTTGAATGGGAAACGGCTATGGAAGAGGAGATGTCTTCTCTTAGTACTAGATCTGAGATGATTAAAATGGAGGATGTACCTTATGCTAATGCTATTGGTTCTGTGATGTATGCCATGATTAGTACTAGACCTGACTTGTCATATGCTGTATCTTTATTGAGTAGGTTTATGTCTAAACCAGGTGGAGCACACTGGAGTGCTTTACAATGGTTGTTAAGATACTTGAATACTACTGTTGATTATGGCTTATGTTTTAACAAATCTAACGCTTTAGATTTGGTAGGGTATGTTGATTCTGATTTTGCAGGTGACAGAGACTCGAGAAAGTCAACTACAGCTTACTATTTCACACTTGGTGGAAATTGCATCAGCTGGAAGTCAAGCCTGCAACCGTTGGTCACACTCTCAACTACCGAAGCGGAATATATAGCCATAACTGATGTGTTCAAGGAAGCAATTTGGCTTCAGGGTATCTTAACCGAAATACAACAGCTGCAGAGTAAGACAGTTGTGTATTTTGACAGTCAGAGTGCGATACATCTGAGCAAGAATCCAATACATCATGAGAGAACCAAGCATGTGGATGTGAAGTATCATTTTGTGCGGGAAATTATCTATAGTGGTAAGATTGAGATTAAGAAGGTTCCAACTGAAGACAACTCATCTGACATGGGGACAAAAATTGTGACTGCAACCAAACTCTCCCACTGCATGAAGCTGTTGCAGGTGGGGGTTGGCTGAACTTGCAGCCGACATGACCGATGATGGAAGTAGGTGAGTTTGCTGTGCTATCTTGGCCTTAATGTATCCTTGTGTATGATTGGGAGTGATGGATGTTTTTGGGCTTCAAGGTGGAGATTGTAAAATGTGAAGCCCTTGTCATCCGTTGGATAAGGGACACGTGGCGCAATCCTTGCCGTTGTCCCAATTACATCAATTTGCCAATCATATATAAAGGGTATTTAGGTTGAGAATTAGTTAAGGTTTTCATTTTAATTGTTTACATATTTTTCTCCTTTTATTTGGCTAAGTGTCAAGCCTTGCTCCTAGTCCAAGTTAGTGTAATCTTCAATTGAGAATTTGAGAGATTGACACTTTTAGAGATTAGGGTTTATTGTGAGATTTGGGGAAATTACAATTTGTAAACGGATTCAAGATTCTTGTGTAATCTTGAAATTGATTAGTGCAGCGAGCTCCTATTCCGGAGTTCATCGTGGATGTAGTCGGGAATTTTTTCCGGCGAACCACGGTAAAATCTTGCGTTCTTGATTGTCGATTGATTTGTGTGACGAACGAATTTGTGATCAAATTCAACAACATAATGTCAAATTCATATTATCACAATTACATCCATAAATCACTAGCTGAATATCCTTCATTATGTTAAATTCATATCATCAAGATACTGAACCATGACCAAAAGTAATTCAAAAATATTGAGAGAGCAATTCAAAAATTGCCAATTAGTGAATCTTTTTATATGAGGGATTTTTTTGCCCTAAAGATATAAATAAAAATAAAAATTAAGCTTGCAGGTAGCGGATACCCACAGTGGATATCCGCTGGTTTTGCTTAATTACCAAACCCGCACCAAACTCGCAACGGTTTTGTTTTAAATAACCAAACCCGCTTAAATAATTACCAACTCCTACCCATTGCGGGTGGGTTTTTGCGGGCGAAATTGTCATCCCTACATTTGATGTTCAAAAACTAAAGCTACAGTGCTACCCCATGATGGACTCTAACCCCTCAAATGTATGCAACTGAAGCTCACTTGCATCTAATGGAACAGGCTAAATAATAATATTACCCTCTTATCCATGGGACACATTCTAAATAAAACATTAATATAATACTGTAAAAAAATTTACAGTTAGCACTTACACGAAGGCAACTGCTGAAGGTGGCGTCTCTTAACATGTCTGGAAGGCAGCTTCTTAGAGCATCACAAGCCCTGCAGCAGAAAGGTCAAACAAAATGTCTATCAAGCCCCTGAACCAGAAACACACACAAGAACATGAAAGAAAAGTAGGCGAATTTAAATGACACTGAAGGTCCCAAGTTTGATAAGTATAGAAATCTGTTTATCTAACCAACCTTGGATTGTCTGACAATCGCAGATAACATCGAATAATATGCTTCAACAGCCGCGAAGAGGGTTGCTCAGCAAGTGCGGCAACCATGTTTCCCAAAACTCGCCCGACTGCAAAAAACCTCTCTGCTGTCGTACAAATATAATCCAAGCCCACATCATCCAATAATATTTTCTGCACTATAAATGTAGCAACCTGCCATCACAAAAGCTTTAGTCAAGCATTGAAGAACCTTAAATCAGGTCCCATGTGCTTCAATACAACTACTTTCTCATCGGGGAGGAAACTTAAAATTGGGTTGGCTTCAGTCACAAATGTCAGAGTTCAAAAACTGAGTCCATATCTACATTTTCAAATTTCCGATTTTATAGTCTCCACAAGGATTTTCTAATAGATAATGAAAATATACAACACTAGCTCTTTTGAAAGGCAATTTGTCTTTTGTAAAACAGTCTCAAACTAATTTATGAATTGAAAAAAATAACTGAATAAATATTTTTTAGCAGATAGACCGAGGTAGTTGAAAGACACCGTTCTCAATGTACTTCCAAGCCGAAATACTAATGTCAAAAGAAACAATGCTTTTCAGATGGCATAGCAGTCGAAACAGAGAAAATGATCAGCACACTCAACTGTTTTTGACAACTCACTGCCCATCTCCATGGTCCGCAGGCAGAGTGGGATTATTTCTGTTGAAAGAAGGAAGCTAATAACTTCTGTGTCATCAACCTGCAATGGAAAGAGGACAAAATCATCATCTTAATTGGAAAGAAAAAGACCTATCCAATGAAAGCGAACAAGAAAATACATGAATTGGAGCAATTGGAAGTCAGTGATGATTAAGTACCTTCACGAGGGCACCAATAACACCTAAGCTTGTAAGTCTCAAGTACTCAAAGGGCCTTGACTTGCTTGTTGTATTCAGGAAAGGGTACAAATACAAAGGTATATGAGCTGCAAAGGAAAAAAAATCAACCGAAGGAATTGTCCAATGACAAATAAATGGTAAAATATGCATCTTCCCAAACAACCATCTCCAGTAAACAATTTGTGTTGGTTCTGGAATTGAAAAAGAAAAATTGTAATGAATACAGCAAGATTAGGAATATTACCATTGAGAAATAACATCCTTGTGTCGGGATGGGAGGCTACACACTGTAAAAAAACGATGAAAAGGATTAGTAATTTTGTCCTCCAGATTGACAAATATAG
Organism: Zanthoxylum bungeanum; assembly: GCA_019454045.1. Classification (NCBI taxonomy): domain Eukaryota; kingdom Viridiplantae; phylum Streptophyta; class Magnoliopsida; order Sapindales; family Rutaceae; genus Zanthoxylum; species Zanthoxylum bungeanum. The sequence goes on from SKCR01041027.1 coordinate 377,538, forward strand.
GAATTTATAGCAATTGGGATAACTAAATTCGATACAACTACTTGTACAAATGATTTACACATGAGAAGTGCTGGTGCAGAGTAAGCACACAAGACATTGGAACTATTTAAACAAGTTTGAATGACTTTCAATTCAAGCATGGAACTTTCTTTAAAATATCCTTCTTTTACTGTAGCGTACAAAGCAGATCAGTAGATTAGGTAAACTCTTGAGAAGAGTTTTAATGTTTTATCATCATGTGAATCACTTGTTGACATTTTTTCGCTCTTTGTTCTGTACAGAAAACATAATTCAGGGAAACTAAAACGCTCCTAATTCATATGATCATATCCCAAAAATGCAACATAAGACAAACTATAACCAAGGATAGTAAAGACACTGACAACAAAGTTTAGACATCTAACTCTCTTGGGCAGTACTAAAAGTAACTGCTCTATGTACCAGTGTTCTAAAACGCGCTGCCTAGGCGGCGCGTTTTCGCTCGTCGCGGCCCAGCCGCGGCGATTAGGACCGAATCGCTGGAGGTAGTCGCACGAAGTGGTCGGCGATACGACGACGTTTTGGGGGATTATTAATGCCCCCAGAATGTCGTCATTTTGGGGGATTAGGGTTATAAAAAAAAAAAACAGTGATTTCGTTTCTGCTTCTGCTTCATTTCTTCGTTTCTGCTTCTGCTTCATTTCTTCGTTCTTCTTCATTTCGTCACTTCGTTTCGTTTCTGCTTCTGCTTCATATTTAGTGTAGTTTAACTTTGTTAAAGGATGATGAACATGAACTTAGTTAAATGATGTTTTATATCATTATATGGTTGGTTGAGTTTGATTAATGGTTTTATGTTTTATTACATTTTGATTGAATTTATATGATTTGAATTATTTATGAATTATGATGTTGAAAAATATTATATTTTTAACTGTTTGCCAACTAATTGCCTAGGCCCCGCCTAGGCGCCCTAGGCGTTGAGTCGCCGTCCAACTAGCGCCTAGCGCGTTTTAGAACACTGCTATGTACATTTGAGGGGGAAAACCTTAAGTTGACTTCCTTACCAAGTAAGACCAGAATTTCTTTGACATTACACATGAACTCGTCAATAAATGAAAATGTACAGGAGAATTTCAATTGTTCAGATGTAACAAGTATAAGTTCAAGATGAATCAATAAGTTAATAGTGAAATGTCAAGGGATAAAACTGACCTGAAGAAGAGCAAGCGCATTGCAAACTCGGTTTGATTGTGCAGGAGTAAGGTTTGGTGGTGATAGAACAGGGTATATTGAAACTATCTCCTGTAAGCATAAAAGGTGAAAAATATGTGAATCCAATATGGATAGAAAACATAATAATTGACTATATAACTCAATTACTACTTCATTCGCGCACAGACACACATACGTAGCATAAAAAACAACAGATGATCTTGCCGGAAGTTGATTATAAAGATAATATGCAAAAACAAGGCTTTACATAAAAAAGCTTGAACATCTTATTTTCCTCACACCCATTCCTCCTTTCTCGATTTATGACATCAGAACCACAAAAGTCATCCCCAACTCGACAAAATATAGTACACCATAGAAAGCCAGAAACTGCATTTTACACATAATTTCGTTAACCTTCTTAACTTTGGTACATTTGTGAAATAATAATTAATTTACGTTTTATTTATGTTTTATTGTGATTTTTATTTCTTATGTAGGTGAAATATCATTTTGGATGCTTAAATGGAAAAATGAACGCGATATTTGGACTTTGAAGACTCTAGATCCTAAAGAAGCATGAAAATTGAGTTCAAAACGGACATAGAAACATTTACCACATTCCGATTAGTTGATGAATGAGCTTATCGTAGATCTGGCTATACATGAAAATATTTTTATTAAAAAAATACAAACCAACTTTTTGACAAACCAAAAAGTTGGTTTGTATTTTTTTTTACTTTCAAATCGTCTTACTTCTGAATTTCTCACATAGAGTTTGGAAGGAAGATCAACTCTGCTTTTATTTTCTTTAGTTCTCTTTATAATTTCTATTGTAATTCCTTTTCAATTTGTTATGAAATTTTGTGCTAAATTTAAGGATAAAACTCTTAGAATGAAAATATAAATTAATTTTACTTATGCTATAAATATAACTTGTATTCCTTTCCAGTTAATCTTTATACCCCTTTTATGCATGTGGGAGTCTTGACTCGTTGTAGATAGTCCTTAGATCTGTCGTGGTTGATCCATATTATATAAGAGCACGGTTTGAGGAATTTTGACTCATATATCATAAAAGTAAGATGTATATCTATATTTGAAATACCAAGAGTGGATCCTCTAGCCTCAACATTTCATTTTATTGCCTTAAAAAATTTCATTAAGTCCATTACCTTATCGCTTGCATTTTAGTTTTGCTTATACTATTTTGTTCTACTAAATTTTATTCTATGTAGATTGACCTTGAACTCACTGGGGTTATTTATTACTTTAACATTCTTATACTTGCGAACAAAAAACTACTTTTGTGAGTGTGTCAATCGTCATCTTGTAAGATTGAGTGTATTGCAGAATGAGCTATATAAAATTAGGACAAATATTGGGCTGGTGGAAGAAACACAATAACAGAGTACCAACAGTAAAGAGCATAGGCATACCTGTAACAATGCAGCAATACTACCAAAAGAATTCCACAACAAGGGAGCCAAATCTTGAAATAATTCTCTCTTCTAAAAATAAAAACAAAAACAAAACACAAGTTTATTAGGCATACCTGTATGAGTGCAGCTATAGTACCAAAAGAATTCCACACGAAAGGAGCCAAATCTTGAAATAATTCCTTGTTCTAAAAAATGAAACCAAAGGCGGACACTAGTTTATAATTACAGCATAAATCTCAAGCACTTAAACTGCATAAACCATATAAGGAAACGAGCATGGGCAGCATGCATACAACCAAATCAACTCTAGTCATTGTACAAATGAAAACATATCTCCACAATCTATCTAATTCTTGAAAGAAAAATTTGAACAAGAAGCATTAGATTCCAAATTCACTTTCATAAAGCAATTAGCAATCTCATTTCACATAAAGGAAATGGAATTATCTATTGATTTGACCATACCCAAGCTTTGAAAGTTTTGACACATGAACATTTCTATCTAAGTACAGTAAAAAATTACTTAACATTCTCAATTGAGAATCATAGACTAGAGAACACTAAAAAACACAAATATTTAAACTCATCATAAGGCCCAAAATTCCTTGTAACACTCTAAGAGGGCAGTGGGGCTTAGATTCATTTGGACAAAGACCACCTTAAAACAGAATATAAACCATACTGCTCTTAGGATCATGGAAAAACAAACCAAATGTATATACTCAATAGCATATCTACATGTTCACATTAACAATTAAACCATAATCATATTGCATAAGCATCAAAAGTTCAAAAATTCAAAACCCTAGCTTCTATAGCTAAGAGAATGTATAATATGACAATAATAAATAATAAAATTGAGGCTCTAGGGTTTGATTTTTGAGTCAAATTATATGTATAATAAAAGGCGATGTTAAGGTTACCTTCGATAGTTCAAGAAGAGCGTTTTCCCTCAAATCGGGATTGCTTAGGTCGAGCACCAAATGTTCAGCTGACGCCATTTTCCGGTCCTTGTTAGCTCCAGCTCCTGCAGCGGCGCTTGTGCTCGACGCGCTGGGCCCACCGCCGAACGGCATGTTCATGGACAGCGATTGGGGCAGATTCGCCATTCTCACTCAACTTCTTGAGCCTCCTGCAAGTTTTTTCTTTGGTATTGACAATGGAGTGAAACGGGAAGAGAGAGAGAAGCTGTCTCTACTGTCCTTGTTGCATTTTAGGTCTGGAGAGTTGGTGCCACGTGCTTTACATGCGCGTGGGGTGGTGAGACACGTTGTGTTTGCATTTTTTGCTCTTTTGCAGTTTGCATTTGGGTTTCAGGACCTTTCTGCAAAGTATTTTTAAATCTGGTGCCTTTTAAGAACTATGTTCAAATTGAAGGTGTTCAAATGAAAATTATGTTTAATATTTTTTTTTAACAATTATTAATTGTTACATTGATTATAAAAATATTTTACAACAGAAAATCCTAATATAAATTGAAAAATAGTCTCACATCTGTTAGTATGGGCGAATACATACTTCAGAATAGTTGCATAAAATACATAATATACATAACATAAATTTTTACAACCCATATATAATATATTACAAAAAAAATAAATAAATCTTTAAAAATATCCCAAAACTTATTTTTCACTTCTAAAGTTAGATTTACCATTTTCCTCGTACAGATATGAAAAACAATGATAAAAGTCCAACATAAGGTGGGAAATCTATCACCATAAATAGGTGGAGTCATATAGAAAAGAACCGAACCGGCCGGTTTCCGGTTCCACAAGTGTGGAACCGGAACCTAAAACCGAACCGGAACCGAACGGTTCGGTTCCTTTTAGTTGTTTTTTTTTAATTAATTAAAATAAAAAAATGAGAGGAATCAAAGCTTAAATAAAAAAAAAAAATTATTAATTAAAAAAATGAGATTAAATTTATAAATAAAAAAAATTATTACATTGAAGAGCTTGAGCTTAAATTTTTAAAAATAAGTCTTTTTTGCATAGTAATTTTTATTTTATATAATAAAAATATATTTTTTTTAATTATTATTTTCCGGTTCCAACCGGTTCCGGTTCCGGAACTGAATCGGAACCGTGGTCGGATCTTAGCAAATTTAAAAGAAAAAAAAAACAAAAGATGAAAGAGATATGAGGAGAAATGAAGAGAGAGAGAAGAAAAAATACAAAAAGAGAGAGAGGAGGGATGTGGAGGAGAGGGAGGGGGAGAGCTGTCATGGTGATGATATACGATATGTGGTTTTATATTCTTCTTAATTATGTTCGAGTCTTAGGATCTCATAAGTTAATAATCGAGGCGGAATGATCGTTTATTTACATTTTTGTGATATTTTATTAATAAAATCTTTTATTATCTTTCAAAAAAAAAAAAAAGTCTCAGTATATATAGAATATAACTCATAATTTTTAATCGTGTCTATTTTTTTTTTGATTATGTGTTGTAATTTCAATGATAGAACTCGTCTTTTAAAAGTGAACCCCTAAGAGAAAATTTTCCGTGAGATTATATATCCACTTCATTTTATATTTTTAGCCCATGTTTAATTTAAGACGGTAACATTACAATCAACAAAACTATGCAAAAGAACTTGATTAAATTTTCTGAAACACAATTCTGATCAACAAAATGAGAGAGAATGCAACAGAGGACTGAAACATTTAAATCAATAAGAATTATAAAAGTTGGTAGCTACAAAACTTTCATCCTCTTATCTAACTAGTTTAGCATTGAGCCATTGGCAGGAAAGTTTGTATTATTGCATTGGTCAAATTCTCTATAAGCAGGATATGTTTTGGTATCTAATAAAGCTTCCATTAAGTTGTTCCAAGGAGGCCTTTTTCTTCAAGCATCATCATTCATCAATCACCAATGGATTCACCGAGTTCCTTTCAGATTAAGGTTGATTCCTGCCATTACAGCACTATGAAGCTTCCCTTTCACAAGCTAATTGAGTTTCTGAATTATGGAACTTATCCATCTAAAGAGAGAATTTCTCATTGAAGTGATCTAACAACGATGTAATGATAATAAGCAAGCAACCAAATTAGTCTTACTTGATCTTGGAATTCTGTATAGAAGTATCTTTCGAAATGCTTAAACGACTCAGATTCTTAAGATCCGGCTTAATTTATAAACCTGTGAATAAGGAAAAGAGTGACAAATCCAAGGGAGAAATGTGGCGAAAGAATATAGCAGGATATTGTGGCAAAATTTACCAACCTGGGCAGTCCTACAAGGCAGAGGCACCCCTATGCAGTTTCGCAAGCCATCAACTCTGCAAAGACCTTCAGGTGTTAAAATCATGCAAAAGAAACTTAAGAAAACAGAATCCTGAAAACATAATTATTAGAAAGATGGGGAGAACATCAAGAAAAGTTATTAATTACCACCTTTTGCTGATGGTCCTTTGAAGATATTGGTGCTCCTTTATCAGCCCTTGACCTCCGAACGTACTTTCATCAGTATTTAATATGATCTGCACCATTAAAAAAATTCTCTAGGATATCTAGAAGCAACAAATGATCACAAAAAAACAAAATATATGATGGCTCAAGTTGCATGGTTGCATAAATGCTACTGTAGCTTATATTTTGGACATATATATGTTTCTCTCCCGTGAATTAGACTTCATAACATGTGACTATATACGTTACTACAATTAGCGTTGCGTTGAACAACTGCTTACTTGATACTCTCCAGCTTCGTCCGCACCCACAGAGTAGTTTTCATAAGAATCTGTTGGATGAAAGTTGAATATGAAGAGAAGAGGACCTCTTATATAAGATATTACCTGTAAACAAAAAGAACTCGCAGCATTTACTAACAAAAGTGACAAAGTAGCTATTCTATAACACATAGTGCCACCACCAATATAAAGCAGCTGTAAAGTTCCAACAGAATGTGAGAAGCGACAAGAGGCATAATAGTGCATGACGAATAATATTATCAAATCCACATTTATTGCTTCAGCAAAAAACACATAAATTAAGAAATCACTGCTCAACAGGTTTGAGAGAGAGAATGAGCTAAAGATGCATCAAGAAGTACAATGCTAAGCAACGAAGGAGAGGTTTTCTGTACCATCTTTGCGTCATTCACATGGTGAATGTTAGGAGAACCTCTCAAAAGCACCCTTTCATTTTCATCCAACTTCATCAGTTCCTAGAAAGAGGATAAAGCATCGTAAAATTTCACACAATAACCAAAAGACAAGAAGTTCATGAACAAGTGTAGATGGCATCCAAATAAAACCATGTGCTTAACAAAAGCACCATATGCTTCCAGAAATATTCAGCATCTGGTACAATATTGAAGTCAGTTCGAACAGAACAAGAAATGAAAAGGTCATATCATTTACAAGTGAACTAAAACTAAGGTTGAAATATTTAGCAAACTGACACCTGATCAAAGGAATATAAGTTGGAATGTAATCCGTTGGCTAGCAAATCCCACCGACGATTTGCAAGAGAAAATGAGAAGTTGTTGCTTGGCATTGGGAACTCAATCCTCTGGATCATGAAAAAACATTAATCACAAAAAAGAATTACAGTATTCAACAAATTACACAACTGCAGACAGGGAAACCTCACATTTGGGTGGCCAAATTCATTGCCCATGAAGTTTAGATAAGCATGTCCTCCAATGGTAAATGTTATCAATCTGATCATCTGTCTCACGCAAAAATAGAACAAATTAAAAATATATATAGCAAACAAAGCATGAATCAACTGGATGTCAAACGATTATTATTTTAGGTTTGGATGGTGATGAGAAACCTCACCCGCTAGACACCAACTCTTACCCCCTATTAATACTCGGACGGGGGTGATCATTGGTGCAAAGCGCAGTCACACCTAGCTGAGCTGCGCCCGGGGGCAAGACATCAAAAAATTATGCAATGTATATTACATTGACTGACATAACATTTCAAGCTAAGCACACACAAGAAAGGTGGCCTTCCCTACTTTCTAAAGCTATTGAAACAAGTTGTAGCTGTTAAATCAGTGACAAGGGAACATTGATAGAGTGTTGCATTTTTTTTAAAAAAAAGAGCAAAAAAAATAGTTATGCATATAAATGTAGAATCTAATATGCAAGGAATAATAAGAGATAAATGACATACTTTGTGTAGTGAACACCCTCTCAACAACAAATTATTTGCGTCAGAAGAATGCTCCGAGATTTCACCAAACAATACCTCCGCAAATGAGCGCCCTCCAGATATCGACTGTGTTCAAGATTATAAAAGCAGGTTGTAGTAGTCATCATCCAAACACGCTTAAATAAAAATCTATATTGGGGAAATTTTCAAAATAAATACTTTGATGTGAAACAAGAGGTTAAAGCATGTGATTACCTGGTTATGATTTTCAGCATATATAAGCATCTTATCTGAATATTGTCCATTGCCCGCTAATGTGCTGACAATCTGCATGACAGAATTAAGTTCGATAAATTTTTTAAATTGGAGGACAAGGAATGCCTGTAGAGATAATTCACAAGGCAACAGCAAAATCTCATTTGATGCTGAGATGCCACCATAATCAAATAACAACCTTGCTCATGCTCCATTCATGGTCAGGAGTATTCTCAAGAAAAGACAACCACATCTCTGATGCAGAAAGATTAACAAAATAATCAAATCCCAGTCCACCCTGAGAAGTTGGTTCACATAATCCAGGATAATATGTAGCCTGGAAAAGAAGAGGGATTTTAATTTGAGTAATGCTTGTTTCGATCTTAAGCATAATAAGAAGGCCGAGGGTAAAACAGAAAATACCGAGTTTTGATTGTGAAGCACATAAACGACAATACTTACATCTTCAGCAATTGTTATAATATTGGGATGGATAGCATGCAGTATCTCATTTGCCAAAATGAGATATAATAAAGCATCCTTGTCAACATATTGATTGCAATACCTGCAACAAGAACGCTTCATGTTGAAATGAACATTGAACTGGCTGTAACAAAAGTTTTCAGATAACACTTATCAAGAATAATAGTGAAATTTAATAAAGGGTTTAGAAGTAGCATGCATAAAAAAATGATGACAATAGAATATCAGTAAGTTTCCTCCCTACATTAACTTTGGGATCAGATCCACTGAATCTGCATCACAGAATCAGTTTTGTTGCTGCATCACAGAATCAGTTATATTTCATTTTATGGGCAAATTGCAGATATGAAAAGCAAAAGCAATGCAGTTATCACAGCGTCCAAATGAAGACTTAGATTATTTTGAGGCTACAATGAACACAAATTAACAGAAGCATTCTGGCCATAATTTAAAAATTAATGTACACCAAAAACTCAAAACAAGAAAACCACAAGGAAAGAATGCATGGAGTAAATGTTATCACAAATTGGAAATGATAAATGTTTCAGTAGATGCCTTACTCCTCCAAGTCGCCAGTAAGAGATGCAAAACCATTGTGCGTGTATATCATTGATGAGAGTGAATGGAACTGGAAACCGTCAATCTGATATTCCACAACCCACCTGCTCAGATATCATATCATAAGCAACAGTACTTTCTCATTCCTAAAGGGAATGTTGTCATTTCTTTCATAGAAAAAGATCAACCAACATCTAATAATACAAAAGCATGCACAGTTAGGCACAATCTTGAAGAATAGAAAATGATGCATTCTGCTAATGTTATATCTGGAAATTTAAAAAAAGATAGAAATTAGTAGCATTTACCAATTCAGATTTGAAAGGAGAAAATGTAGCACATCAAGGTCACTATATTTGAACATCCTGGTTCCCCAATATTTGTGAAAACCTCGTTTACCTATTCAAGTAGGAAAATTTGGGAACACAAATGATGTTAGTAAAACAGAAAACAGAATGATGCTACATCTAAGAAGATGACAACAAGTAGCACATGAACAACAGTACACGAAAGTGCATGGATTGTGTTGCATAAAAGTTGGTTAATTCAGTGGCAAAGGAGCAGGAAAAAGTAAGAAGTAAGAACATACTTTAATTAGAGTATAAAAAATCTTAGCCACTAGCAATTTTTACCAGTGTGGAAGTAGCAGTCATTAGATCCATCAAACTGAGATAGTCCGACCATCTGGTCAGCCGCTGAGTACGAATGGACAATGTCTAAGAAGACAAGCAGTCCTAGTCCTGTCAAATGAAAATGGTACATAACACTATAGAAGCTATGCTAATCGGCAAGGTCTTACACACTATCATGTGTTTCAATCTTTTATTGAATCTTTAATACAATTTCAATATGAAAGTGCAAGTACACAGCTTGAAGCTATAAAAGTTTATAGCAGTTGCTCAGCTGTGAAGATCATAAAGACGAATGCTAAGGTTAATCACTGAAATATAAAATGATGGAATCAGATGAAGAATGGTAACCGTGTGCTTCATCAACCAAGCGCTTGAAGTCATCAGGAGTGCCATATCTGCTGCTAACAGCATACAAGTTGGTGACCTTAAAAAATGTACCAAATCAACAGAAAGTAATAAGTATTCGAACATCTATCAAAAGTATAACACCTTTCCTTTTCAGAAAAATAAATGGCAAAAACACTTGAAAATATGCACCCAGCTATTCTGTGTATATTCTTCAGTAAACTACACATATTATATGTGACATAAGCTGTTCGGATCAACTACGATAAATGATTACAATGAAACAAACTAGAAAACTTTTATCAATCAAATTTCAACTGTCCAATTACTTAATAGTTACTACTGATTTCGTTTTTCATTTTCGATTATTACACATCACATGTACAAATATTAACCAGAATGTAGGACGTCTGCAATTTTGGGAATTCCAAACGTCAATTTTACTAAGTTTTCAATTATAATATAGGAAGAGATGTTAACTTACTCTATAACCAACAGTGAAGTAATCTTTGTGCTCAACAACTCCAAATAACTGGATTGCATTGTATCCAGCTGCCTTTACATGAGGAAGGACCTAAAACGGAAAGGCATTGGGGCAATCCAGAAGAAAATAATTATTATATTACAGTATAAGACAATGGTAAATAAAGCAACATTCATGAAGTTACCTTCTCAGTAAACTCATTGAATGAAGATATTTTTGGCTCTGATCCACTTATTCCAACATGGCATTCATATATACGCAAGGACTTTGGCACTTTGGGGCATGTGTTTCTCCATTTATATGCAAATTCAGGGGGTGGTTCCCAATGGATTGCAAAAGCTTCCCTTCCATCTGCATCTGAATATAATGAACAGGATACAGATAAAGAGAGTGTAATGGAACTTGCAGGTATTTATAGAAAAACAAAGCAGAAGGCACATCATAAAGCAAAGAGAAAGTAAGGCAATAAAAAAAGAAAGGCATAGAGATGTTCAAGATAAGGATAAAAACTAAAAAGTAAGAACCACAGCCACAAGCATGCAGAGTACAATCTGAAAGTGGTTAACACTAACAATTAGTAAATTTCCTATCTAACTGTTGTAGACTTTCCGTTCAGAATCAAGATTATGATTTACGAAAGTAGAGTAAAATTTTCATGCCAATCAGAAAGTAAGGCAATTTTCATGTCTATTCATATTGATTGAATCACAAAAATTCCTGCCAAAGTGCATTGAATGTAGTAGCTAAGACTATAAACATCAACAAGATACAGAAGAAAACAGAAGTATCATAGTAAACATCTGCAAGAACGACTTCTAGCAGATGCCGAGCATATTTACCTGGTTGTACATAAGTAGCCCAAGCGGGTATTCTCTCCAATGGCCCATCAGGAGTGTTAAAATAAACCCTGTATTTGCTCCCATGAGGAATTCCAGGAGTGTACTTCTCCAACCATGCCTTCCTTCCTTTACGTGTCTCCAACCAGTATGGAATGGGAGGCGCCTTAGAACGAAATTTTTCTTGCCACTCAGGACTACTTGCGACATTGAAGATATCATATTTCTTTCCATTATCAATAACATCGTAAGAAGGCAGGTTACTTGGTAGATCATCTTTATGCTGTTCTTTCCACGCTTTATACTTCGTTTGTACATCGGGCAACTCCTCCACTTCCTGTAATGTTTGAGGACCATTGGGCCCAAATAGTTCCTCATATAACTTTGCTGGAAGTTCAAAACGGTTTTTGACAAATCGATCCTCTCCAGGTTCCCAGTACTCATCATTTGCTCGCTTGAAAATCTCTTGAATGGTAACTCCACTGTCACCTTTATCATAGTCATCCACATAGTTATACTGCTGAAAATAGAGTTCATCTGGTTTCTCTCCTTTTCTTAATTTATCTTCAAGAATGATAAACCAATACCCGTAATCGTCATGGCCAAAGTGACCCTCACGTGCACAATTTTCTGTCGGTGACCATCCATTGAAGTCACCAACTATTGCACAATAGCGAGCACCTACATTCAACATGCTTAAACTGAACACGTGGTCTACCAAAAACATATAACTTTTGACAAATCAAAAGTTGGTTTCTGATGAGAGAATTTAAATTTAAGATGACGATGTTGTTTATTCAAATAATATAAGTTTGGTGACTAGCAGCTATGACAACATTCGGGGAAATCATTGGTTAAATTCAAAAATGTTCATAATAAAAGTTATTAGTTTGAAACTTGGGATCCTCCAACTTGGCCAAGAATTTTGCTAAATAAAACAAATTTACCCAAAGCAAAAACAATTTATGTCAAACCTGGAGCCCAGTCCATAAAATCCACCCGATGTTCCACATTCCGATGCATACCCACTATCTCATAGCTACACAAAAGACACCAAGACTTCGAAATCAAAACTCAAGAAAGCCTCAACCACACATAAACAAATTCAGCACCACAAATCTTTGTTAAACTAAAATATACCCAAAATACTTCCAACACAAACATCAAAATTATCACATTGCCAACTTAAAAAACAGATCAAAAATAACCATCCACTATTCTAAAAATTAAGCTGTTACCATCAAACATCAAGTAAGAATTCCAATAATGAGTAATAAACAAAAACTAACTTGACTCCATAAGAAGATCAATATAATATGAATCAATTAAAAACTAACCCGGTAGAGAATTCCATCAAATTGAGAAATCGTTTAAAAATTTCATCTTTACGGTCTTTCAACTCTTTGTGCCTGCAAAATTTAATAAGAAAACAAAATTCTCAATACTTTGTTAGTCTTGCAAAGACATGTAGCTGTGATGAGTTTGTAATACATTTCAAGTTCTTCTTTTTCCCCTCACTTTCTCATCAACCAAAATTGCACATCCATTTACACTTCTTCTTCTCTGTCTCTCTCTCTTTTTAATTATTTTGACAAAAATTTACCTTTCTCGAAGAAACTGGGCAAAGGGCTTATGTGTAATGCCAAGTCTTGTGAGAAACCCAACTGGGTCAATCCCTTTATCTCCTTCATTAACATTTCTCTTCTTTTTTGAATATTTTTGTGGCTGTGGTTGGTCAGTGGCTGAGCATGTTACTTTGATTTTTATTTTTCCTTTCTTGGGAAAGTTGATGCTTTGAAGCTTGTTCTGTGATTCAAAATCAAGAGCAGAGTAGTTTAGATTGAGAGAAAATTTGGTTTTGAGAGAGTGTGAAATCATTTCTTGTGGAACGAAGAGTTGGGCTTTTGCAGAGAGTGTGTGTTTTGTGTTTTGTCTTCAAGAGATAAGACTTGTAGTTGAATATATAAGAGGCGCGTACAGAGATTTTTGGTGGGTTTTTGAGCTGGCTCGGCCGAGTTTAAAACTCTGTTTTTGTGTTTTAAACTTTAAAATGAAACACAAAATACGGGTACTTGTGGTAATTTCACAAGTATTACTTCTCATTTTTCTTATAAATAAGCAGTCCAGTATTTTTAGACCCTCACTGAGTAACGGAAAATTTAGGAATATGAGTTCGAGTCTTTATGAAGACTCATGAATGTGTGAGTTTAATAAAAATTAAAAATATTTGTGATATGAAATAAAATAAGGTAACTAGAAATTTTGTGGAAGAAATATTACAACGGTTGTGAGGTAGACATACAACCGTTTAGAGTTCATATTTTAGCTTATTTATGTAATATAATCAAATATGCACTACTTGTTTTAAATTGGATAAATTTATGTTAGACCATCAGGTCTATGGATTAATGCATGAATCAATTGATAATGAAACAAGGCTTAATAAGCTTGGGTAGTAAGCAGTTCTACTGTATAATGCTCTGATTCATAACAAAGAAAACGGATAATATGAAGGTGGTTACAAATTAAGAAGAAAACTGATAAAGAATAAATACCCCTGAACTTTTATAGTAGCTTACACTCCCTGAGCATTTAGAGTTGCTCACACTCACCAGAATCAACAATAATATCCTTCACCCTCTCTCATGTTCATTCCACCCTTTAATACAATGATTTCCCCAGTACATCACACACACCCCCTAACTAACCCATTCACTTGTTGACACCTGTCCCATTTAAGGATTACTGTTGTGATCAATTGCATCGTACTTCACCATTTCATCATGTTCCTTAGTTAGCTCATTATCAACTGTGTATGTCCTCACCCTTCTGGAATATACCTTCTGGATTATAGGTTGTGTAACATTACTCCTTCCCCGCAAAGTTACCTTGTCCTCAAGGTGAAGAGTAGGAAATTGGGCAGTGATAAGATCGTATTGTTCCCAGGTACTTTCTGAAGGAGGTAAATTCTTCTATTTGATCAAAAGCTCCAAATCCCCATTAATCAAAAGACACACCTGAAGCAAACTTTCTGGTTCCACTACCAACTCAACTTCATCCGTAAGAAACGCGGGTATTGGACTGACAAGAACATCTGGGGAGATAACAGCCTTCTTCAATTGTGAGACATGAAACACATGATGAATCCTAGTGGAAGAAGGAAGGTCCAATCTGTATGCCACTGGTCCAACACGCGCTAGTATTCAAAAGGCCCATAGAAATGAGGACGACGTTTTTCATGCAACCGCTTAACTAACTTTTGAAACTTATAAGGCTGTAATTTCAGGAACACCATATCACCCACATCAAACTGGACTTCTCGGCGCATCTTATCAACTTGTTGCTTCGTTCTGTTTTGGGCGATGTGGAGGTTCGCCGTTAATTCACGCAAAAAAACATCATGGCTAGTCAGTTGTTGGTTTATTGCTTCCACCAGTGAAACATCATCGGTAAACTTAAGAAAAACAAGGAGATCTCGGCCGTAAAGGGCTCGGAAAAGAGTCATTCCAGCCGAGCTTTGGTAGGTAGTATTACACCAAAATTCTGCCGAAGGAACCCATTTCGGCCACTGTTTTGGCTGCCCGTGAATGAAGCACAGTAAATAAATATCGAGAAGCCGATGGACAACCTCGGTTTGACTAGGGTGAGCACCGATTCCGGGTCTACCCGAAACCGATTGGAACCGGACTGGAAATCCGGGTTTGGAACCGGAACCGAAACCGGTTGTAACCGATCCGGTTCCGGTTTCAAATAGACGAAATTAATTTTTAACCAGTCGGGTTCAGATTCCAGAATAACCGGAACCGAAACCGAATTTAAAATCGGATTCGATACCCGTTTTGATACCTGAATGTAGAACCGGATTGATACCCGATTAGATAACCGAATGTAGAACCGGATTGATACCCGATTTGATACCTCATTTTCGCAAAACGACGTCTTTTTTGAAAGGATAAAACTGAAGCAACAACCCTAAAAACCCATTCGCATCGCACTACACATTTCTCCTCACTCAGTCACTCTTAGTTCACTTGAATCACTTCTCATTTCTCTACACTACTTCTTAGGAATCCGCTGTCGCTGTCGCCGCCATTCCCACTAACCCTAGCAAGCATCCTCGTTTCAGGTAATTCACCTTCACCACTTCTCTCTTTTGAGCCGATAACAATTTTTCTTATTCCATTAATTTTCCTCTTTGTGAAAACAACTAACAAGAGGCAACATAATTTTGGAAGTCTAATTGAAGATATAGGCATGCATGTTAGTGAAATAATAAAGATATAGGCAACATAAATTTGTTTGTAGTTGTAGCAAACTGGTAACAAGAAAACGACTCTTGAATCTATAGTCATATCTGACTAATCACTGTATTGGGGTTTGCATTCAAGAGATACATAAAATGACCAAAGATAAAGAAGAACCAGTGTCCCTGAAACCAGACAATTGTGTACTAAAAAGGAATACCTAAGTAATAAATCAGACAAAGGGTTATCACCAAAAAACTCCTAACATTTTAGTAATCATAAGTTGATTGTAGTTTTGAAAATGAAATGATGGAGCTGACCTGTTAATGGAATTCCTTGCATCAGCCAATTAATTGATGAACTTGGTCCTTAATTTTTTTTTATTATTATTATTGATGATATAATCCTGTTGTAATTTTTTTCGCAGCTATAAAAAATGGATGCTAATGATGGCAGTCACCATACCTCAAAGTTATCTCGAGTTCGCATAAATATGTCCGATATGTGGGATCATTTTGAGCGTTTGCCTAATTCAGATACTATGACATGTGAAAATATAAAATGTAATTATTGCGGAAAAGTTTTATCATACAAAGTGACATCAGGTACTTCTTCGATGAAAAAACATCTTAAAAGATGCACTATTTAGTAGAGGTGAGCATCGGTTCTGGGTCTACTCGGAATAGGTTGGAACCGGACCGAAAATCTGGGTTTGTAATTGAAACCGGTTGTAACCGGTCCGGATTCGGTTTTAAATAGACGGAATCGATTTTTAACCGATCCAGTTCCAGTTCCAGAATAATCGAACCATGAAACCGGAACCGGAATTGAATTTAGAACCGGATTAGATACCCGTTTTCATACCCGAATGTAGAATCAGATTTGATATCTGATTAGATAATCGAATGTAGAACCAGATTGATACCCGATTCGATACCCCATTTTCGCAAAACGACATCTTTTTTTAAAGGATAAAACTGAAGCAGCAACCCTAAAAACCCATTCGCATCGCACTACATATTTCTCCTCACTCAGTCACCCTTAGTTTACTTGAATCACTTCTCATTTATCTAAACTACTTCTTAGGAATCCGCCGTCGCTGTCGCCGTCTCCGCCACTCCCACTAACCCTAACAAGCGTCGCCGTTTCAGGTAATTCACCTTCACCACTTCTCTCTTTTGAGCCGATAATAATTTTTTTTTATTCCATTAATTTTTCTCTTTGTGAAAACAACTAACAAGAGGCAACATAATTTTAGAAGTATAATTGAAGATATAAGCATGCATGTTAGTGAAATAATGAAGATATAGGCAACATAAATTTTTTTGTAGTTGTAGCAAACTGGTAATAAGAAAATGACTATTGAATCTATAGGCATATCTGACTAATCAATGTATAGGTTTGTATTCAAGAGATACATAAAATGACCAAAGATAAAGAAGAACCGGTGTCCCTGAAACCAGACAATTGTGTACTAAAAATGAATACCTAAGTAATAAATCACACAAGGGTTATCACCACAAAACTCCTAACATTTTAGTAATCATAAGTTGATTGTAGTTCTGAAAATGAAATGATGGAGCTGACTTGTTAATGGAATTCCTTGCATCAGCCAATTAATTGATGAACTTGGTCCCTAATTTTTTATTATTATTATTGATTGATGATATAATCTTGTTGTAATTTTTTCCGCAGCTATAAAAAATGGATGTTAATGATGGTAGTCACCATACTTCAAAGTTATCTCGAGTTCGCATAAATACGTCTGATATTTGGGATCATTTTGAGTGTTTTCCTAATCCAGATACTGGGACATGTGAAAATACAAAATGTAATTATTGCGAAAAATTTTTATCATACAAAGTGACATCATGTACTTCTTCGATGAAAAAACATCTAAAAAGATGCACTAGTTATTAGGGGTGAGCACTGGTTCCGGGTCTACCCGGAATAGGTTGGAACCAGACCAGAAATCCGAGTTTGGAATTGAAACCGGTTGTAACCGGTCCGGTTCCAGTTCTAAATAGACGGAACCGATTTTTAATCGGTCCGGTTCCGATTCCAGAATAACCGACCATAGAACCGGAACCAGAACCGAATTTAGAACCGGATTCGATACTCGTTTTGATACCCAAATGTAGAACCGGATTTGATACCCGATTTCATACTCGATTAGATGACCGAATGTAGAACCAGATTGATACCCGATTTGATACCCCATTTTTGCAAAACGACGTCTTTTTGGAAGGATAAAACTGAAGCAGCAACCATAAAAACCCATTCGCATCTCACTACACATTTCTCCTCACTCAGTCACTCTTATTTCACTTGAATCACTTCTCATTTCTCTACACTACTTCTTAGGAATCCACTGTCACTGTCGCCACTCCCACTAACCCTAGCAAGCATAGTCATTTCAGGTAATTCACCTTCACCACTTCTCTCTTTTAAGTCGATGATAATTTTTTTTATTCCATTAATTTTCCTCTCTGTGAAAACAACTAACAAGAGGCAACATAATTTTGGAAGTCTAATTGAAGATATAGGCATGCATGTTAGTGAAATAATGAAGATATAGGCAATAAAAATTTGTTTGTAGTTGTAGCAAACTGGTAATAAGAAAACGACTCTTGAATCTATAGTCATATCTGACTAATCAATGTATTGGGGTTTGTATTCACGAGATACATAAAATGACCAAAGATAAAGAAGAACCAGTGTCCCTGAAACCAGACAATTGTGTACTAAAAAGGAATACCTAAGTAATAAATCACACAAGGGTTATCACCACAAAACTCCTAACATTTTAGTAATCATAAGTTGATTGTAGTTCTGAAAATGAAATGATGGAGATGACCTGTTAATGGAATTCATGGCATCAACCAATTAATTGATAAACTTGGTCCCTAATTTATTATTATTATTATTGATTGATGATATAATCATGTTGTAACTTTTTTCGCAGCTATAAAAAATGGATGTTAATGATGGCAGTCACGCTATTTCAAATTTATCTCGAGTTTGCAGAAATACGCCTGATATGTGGGATCATTTTGAGCGTTTGCCTAATCCAGATATTGAGACGTGTGAAAATACAAAATGCAATTATTGCGGAAAAGTTTTATCATATAAAGTGACATCGGGTACTTCTTCGATGAAAAACATCTTAAAAGATGTACTAGTTATTATGGGTGAGCACCGGTTCCGGTTCCGGATCTACCCGGCACCGGTTCCGGTTCCGGATCTACCCGGAACCGATTGGAACCGGATCGGAAATCCTGGTTTGGAACCGGAACCAGTTGTAACCGGTTCGGTTCTGGTTCCAAATAGACGAAACCAATTTTTAACCGATCCGGTTCCGGTTTCGGAATAACCGGACCATAGAACCGAAACCGGAACCGAATTTAGAACCAGATTCGATACCCATTTTGATACCCGAATGTAGAATCGAATTTGATACCCAATTTCATACCCGATTAGATAACCGAATGTAGAACCGGATTGATACCCGATTTGATATCCCATTTTCGTAAAACGACGTCTGTACGTTAGTGAGAAGACTATCTTGCGAGAATGATTAAAATCCTTGCGAGAATGCATAAAATCATTAAATACAAGAATAAATTTGACGACAAATATTTGGACTTCTGTACAAACTCTAAGTTATTTGTGTCTCACATCTCATTTTATTGATAATGATTGGAAGTTGCACAAAATAATTTTGAGTTTTATTGAAATACCTAGTCATAAAGGGAAAGCTATAGGAAAAATGGTAGAAGCATGTATTCAAGAAATGAGGTATTGATGACAAAGTGTCTACGGTTACAGTAGACAATGCTAGTTCTAATGATGTCGCAATTACGTATTTGAAGGGTAGACTTCCAAACTTAGTTATGAATGTAGATTTTCTCCATATGAGATGTGCTGCTCATATTTTGAACTTGATTGTTAAGAATGTCCTTGTTGAAATTAAACAATCTATTAGTCGAATTCGTAGTGCAGTTGGATATGTGTGGAGTTCTCCGGCTAGAGCCCATCAATTTAAAGTGTATGTTGAGAGAGAGAGAATATCTAGTAGTTGTAAAGTTTGTCTTGATATTTCAACTAGGTGGAACTCCACTTACTTAATGCTAGAGGCGGCTCTTGTATTTCAAAAAGCATTTGATAGGATAGATGATGAAGATGTTGCCTATAGGACGGAACTTGAGAGTGATGATGGTGTTCCCACTTGGGAAGATTGGCAAAATGCTAAGGTTTTGGCAAGATTTTTAAAAAAAATCTATGTTGTCACTAAAAAATTATCAGGATCTTTGTATGTCACATCTAATGCTTATGTTCGTGATATTGTTGCCATCCTCACTTGCATGAATGAATGAGCAAATGAATCAGATCCTTATGTTAAATGTATGTGTCGTAAAATGAAAAAAAGTTTGATAAGTACTATAGAAATATTAATAAGACAAACTTTATGATTTTAATAGCTGCTGTGTTGGATCCTAGATATAAGATGTGTGTGGCTAAGTTTTTTTATAAGAGATTTTTTGGTAATGATAATACAAAAGTTGCGGAAAATGTGAAAACTTGAAGAGTGTTTTGCAACATTTATTTGAGTTTTATAATAAAGGTAGTAACAACAGAAGTTATGAAGCAAGTACAAGTCATTTATCTTAAACCTCAAGTATGATGAAAGAGTCTGGTTGTGATGGTGGTAATAATGATGACATATATATTCAAGATGAATTGATGAGATTTATAAGAGATGAACAAGATGTGGAGCCTAAATCTGAGTTAGAAAAGTACTTTGAAGAAGCTTGGTGGGAAAGATCTTGATATATTAGGTTGGTGGAAGAGTAATAGATTCAAGTACAAGATTCTTTCTCAAATTGCAAGAGATGTGTTGGCGATTCCCGTTACCACAGTGGCTTCGAGTCGGCTTTCAGTACATCTGGTCGTGTTCTTGATCCATTTCGCAGTTGTTTAACTCCAAAAGTTGTTTAATCATTGATATGTACTCAAGATTGGTTAAGGAGTGCGCCAACACCAATAACTATTGAGGAACTAATGGAAGATGCCGAAAAATATGATGCAGGTAAGACATTATGTTTTATGTTTTTGTACTTAATTATATTCATACACTAACTAGCTAATATTTAATATTTGTAACAGAAGCGAGTGGGCTGACAATTGTAGATGATAATGATATTGTTGATAGTGATATCAATACTGATACGGATGATGAAATTTTATGAGTGAGTCATTTCTTTACTGTTGTAGTTCCTCATTTCTGTATTTATGTTTATGTTGTTTGGCCTATTTTTTGATTTCTTTTAATATGTTGATGTGTCTGCAGTTTCATCTAATGGAAGATGTTTTTGCTGTTGTTTTCTGATGTTCTGCTTCTGGTGATAGTGTTTTTGGTTTTCTGCTGCTACTGTTTTTTTCTGTATGGTGCTTGCGCTGCTGTTTTTGCTAATTCTGCAATTGTTTCTGCTACAGTTCTGCTGTTGTTTCTATGTTTCTGCTATTGCTGCCTTGCTGCTGCTATTGCTCTTTATTGCTGATGTTTCTATGTTGTTGCTGCTGTTTTTATTCAAGATATCTTACTGGCTGCTGCTGCTCTTTATTGCTGCTGTTTCTGCTCTTTATTGTTGATGTTTCTGCTCTTTATTACTGCTATTTCTACTCTTTGTTGTTGTTGTTTATGCATTCTATTTCTGTTGTATTTTCTACTTTTTTACTGTTCATTGTTGTAAATTGTATTCCCAAGAATATGATGTAATATTATATTCACGTGTGATAAATAATTCCATTTTTAAAGTTTGACAATGTTATATAAATAGGGTAATCCGGAACCGAATTGGAACCGAATAATATGGTACCATATTTAATTGGGTAGGTTCTGGTTCCACTTAATTAGGAACCGTTTTTTTTCCGGGTAGGTTTCGGTTCTATGCAGAACCGGAACCGAAACCGGTTTTGCTCACCCCTAGGTTTGACCGTCCGACTGGGGATGGAAAGAAGTGTTCATTCGAAGAACAGTTCTGACATGCTTGAATAGTTCCTTCCAGAAATGACTGATAAAAACTATGTCACGATCAAAGACAATTGATTTTGGATAACCATGCAGTCTGACAATTTCGTTAGCAAAAATTACAGCCACATCAGAAGCACTGTAAGGATGGCATGGAAGCAAGAAATGTGAATATTTGGTGAATCTGTCAACAACCAGTCAACCACCAATATTGTATCAAACCCATGAGCCTTTGGTAAAACCCTCCACGAAGTCTATAGAGATGTCTTCGAAAGCTTACAGCGGAACAGGTAACAGTTGTAGCAGTCCTCCAGGTTGTAAGGCACTATATTTATTCTGTTGGTAGGTATCACATTCGGCAACAAATTTCTGAACGTCCCTGCGATTACCATCCCAATGAAGCACGATATAAATTCTCTTCAGTGTTCTAAAAAACGCAAAGTGGCCACCCACTGGTGTAGCATGAAATTCCCTAAAAAAGAGCGGAATTTGAGGAGGGCTTTTTGGTAGCACAAGTCGGCCTTGATATAAGAGGCATCCTCCACAATAAACATACCCGTCATGGCTGCTTGGATCAATCAACAGGTCCTGGATTATCTTCTTCAACTTCGCATCAGTGTGAACCTCAATTTGAAATCCCAACAAGTCAGCACATCGGGTTTTGGATAGTACAACCAATTCCAATAGGGAAGTCAAAGGCATATTCAACTCCTGCAAAGAAAAATTATCATTAATAGTACCCTGCTGACTGAATTGGGGATTGTAATAAACGGAAGAGCAGTCTTCCATCCGTGACAATGCATAAGCAGCCTTATTAAGTCTCTCAGGCTTGTAGTGAATGGTGAATGAAAATCCCAACAACTTAGTGACCTATTTCTGTTGTTCCTCGCTTAGTAATTGTTGATCCATAAGAAAATGCAGGCTCATTTGATCTGTTTGAATAGTGAACTGTCTGCCCATCAAATAATGTCTCCAGCGTTGCACAACCAATACTATAGCCATTAGTTCGCGCTCATAGACAGACTTTAACTGAGCTCTATCCGACAATGCTTGACTGAAATAAGCAATGGGGTAGTTATTTTTCATTAACACAGCTCCAAGACCATTGCCAAATACATCAGCCTCTAGTACGAAGGGTTTAGAAAAATCTGGCACAAAAAGCACATGCACTATAGTCAAAGCAGTTTTGAGAGACTCAAAGGCCGATTGAGCTTCTTTGCCCCAAGAAAAACCATCTTTCTTCAACAAGGTAGTAAGGGATTTAGCAATCCATCCATAACCCTGCACAAATTTACGATAGTATCGAGTTAATCCCAAAAACCCACGAAGGCTTTGAATGTTTTTAGGAACTGGCCACTTCAACATAGCCTCAATCTTGATAGGATTTACTGCCACTCCTTCTGCTGATATGATGTGGCCCAAATATTCCAATTTTGGTAACTCAAATGAGCATTTGCTTCTATTCACCACCAATTTATTTTCCAGCAGAATCTGCAGTGTTAGCCAGAGGTGTTTAGCATGAGCCTCGCTATCTTTGCTGTAAACTAATATATCATCAAAGAAAATAAGAATGAATCTTCTTAAATAAGGCTGAAAAATGTCATTCATTAATGATTTAAATGTTGCAGGAGCATTTGGGAGACAAAATGACATGACTTTAAATTCATAGTGACCATCGTGTGTCCGAAATGCAATCTTATGGATATCCTCATGCCTTACACGAATTTGATGGTAACCTGATTTCAGATCAAGCTTAGAAAAAATTACAGCTCCACCTAGTTCATCTAATAGCTTGAAAATGGCAGTTATTGGAAATTTATCTGGAATAGTAATGCCATTTAACGCTTTATAATCCACACATAAGCGCCAACCCTCATCATTCTTTCGAACTAGCAAATCAGGGCTCGAAAAAGGGCTCACACTCGGGTGTATCACTCATGCAGCTAACAATTCCTTCATAATCCGCTCTATCTCATTTTTTTGGTAATGAGGATATCCGTAGGGCCATATATTCGGAGGCAATTTCCCTTCTTCCAATTGAATAACATGATCTTGGGATCTTTGAGGTGGAAGCTCTATGGATTGCTTGAAAATATAGTCGAATTCCTCAATCAATCCCTGAAACCGCACCTCGCTGTGAGCTATCGTTATGTATTTACTCTCATTCTTTTCTCCCCCATGTTCTATGTGTATTATACTTGCATTCCCCCAAACTCAACAATTATTCCATGGCATGCATTCTGGATATTTTTTAGCATGATTTTCAATGAAACCAAGGTTTTGGCTATGACAGGGTCTCCTTGTAACTTAACTCCACGCCCATCAATCTCTATCTTCATAGTAAGGTTCCTATAATCTGCTATTACCTCTCCCAATGTCCCAACCAAGCAACTCCCAAAACCACTTGAGCACTTCCCAATTCAAAAGGATAAAAATCTTGTATTACTTGAAGGCCTTGGATCTGCAACTTAACATTCCGGAAAATCCCACTCCCCCTAACACAGACTCAATTTCCAACCTGAACTCCAAATCGTTGTCCTTGTTCCATTGGCACTCCTGCTTCGGCCACAAGATCATTGGAGATAAAATAATGAGATGTCTCACTATCAATCAAGACAATCACATCTCTGTTGAATAGCCTCCCCATAAGTTTCATAGTCTCATGAGTTGGAATCCCGATAATCGAATTCATAGAGAACTTTAACTCTTTATCCTTGTTATCAACTGGCATCCGTCCTTCTGTAGCCACTGTAATTGCAGCTGGACCCAAGTCAACTTATTCTTCTTCCGATATAATCAAAACCATCATGCTTTGATTTCGAAACTTATGCCCTACATGAAATTTCTCATCACACTTAAAATAGAGTCCTCACTCCCGTCGATATTGCTCTTCTCTCGGTGACAATCTCTTGAAAGGGACTCGCGATTACCCACAGAAGACTCCTATGTTCGTGTCTCTCTCTTGCAAGTGTGGAGTATTTTGCCCTAAATGGCCAGCTCGTGAAGGATCCAATGAAATGGACCTTACTTTGTCCCCTACATAAGTCATGTGGTTTGGGCTTTCCATAGGCCCAACAAATTTAGTTGAATTAATGGTTCGTGGAGCACGTGACCTGTTGAGCGCAAGATTCTTCTCCTCCAACCTATGTGCCAATGCGAAGACGTCACTCAGGGTTTGTGGGTTGTGCACTCTAATTCCAGCTCTCAGTTCCTCTCTCAATCCATTAATAAAAGCCCAATTTAGGTGTTCTTCTGAGATGTCCAAGAGTTGAATTGATAAGGTTTCAAACGTCGATCGGTATTCGATTACTGATTTTTTGTTAGGGTTGGTACTCAGAGTGCCAATCCGGATCGTATTTATGTCCGATTCATAAATACGAACAATTCTGTTTTCCATAATATTACTTATTTAATGGTAGCACCATTGTATTTTATACACTTATTCGATTTAATTACGATTAGATATCTGATTATGATTAGATCGAAACTAAATCTGGTTTAGTGATACATGTATATTAGTTAAAGACCCTATAATGCGCAGTTACAACGTAGTTTGTAATTGACATTGGGAAGCACACTATAAGATGTATATCTTTAAATAAAGTTACTGGTCAAGATTTACTAACACGGGTTGATTAGTAAAATCCCTTGAGACCGGTACATGTTGTATATCGTGACTTGGTCCGATGGTTTATCCCAATGAACCATGAGTCTCGGGAGACTCGTATAGACATGTAGGTGTTTATTTGATAAATATTGAACGGCTCACTGAAGATTTCCTAATATATGGTACACCAACGTCAATAGGAATCTTCTCGAGTTGAGCGAGCATAGTGGTCATTTGACTTGAGATACCACAGTAGGATATATAAGTTATCCTTCACACTTTGATGGCAGTCACGTCACTGATCTATTCATGATCAGACATCCGCCTGTTCGTTGGGTGTGGACTGATGCTCATTGTAACATCCCCAATCCGGGGAATATTACCGGCAGGGAATAGGTCGTACTATCCCTCTAAGCCTCATAACAATCTGACTGATCAATACTGTCATACTCATTCCTAACATAAGTTTATGTAAATGGTTTAATGCTTAACTCAATACTCATAGAATACATCTCAGGTTTCCATACAATGAACTTAAATGTATTTTACATTACAAATCTGATGTTTGACACACTCAATGACTGAAACTATGCAATGTATGTCATGAAATATCTAGTTGACATTGAATATGCTAACTTCTAGACTCAATCTGGTGGGCTCAACACCCAAGTGACTGCCAACAGTATCCGTCCTCTCGAGCTTGTACTCTGGGAGATCCTGCAAAACAAAAACACTGGGAGTGAGGGGTTAGGTCGTTTGAACGACCTAGTGAGTGGATAGTTCAAAATGAAACTGAAATACTTTATAAAAATCCATGGTTCTAAAACCAAAATCATAACAAGAAATCATCTCTTCTGCTCTGAAACATGTAATGAGATTTCTCTAAATCATGAGTTCTCGTAAGAACTCATTTAATAAACAATTCTCTTTAAAGAATCATGTCTCAAAAGTTTGTCTCTGAATCCATAAAATATAAGTCAGGATTTTCTCTTCAAAACCTTTGTGAAAATCATTCATAAACATATGTAAAATCATCTGTAAGAATATCATCGGTCATCATGTACAATAATCCTGTGGTCTTGGGGCGTTGTACGCACAGTCCCCCAAGCCACTAAACCAGTAAACAGTGGTGCTATCAGTGCCACCAACCTGTCTCTGAAATCCGGGTCTAGAGGCGTTGTACTCACAGTCCCTCTATCCCAATACCCAGGATCTAGAGGCATATGTCATCTCTAGTCCTGTATCTCGTGTGCACACGTCTATACCCGGTATGAATACCGATACCCATCAATATCATGTCAGTCAATTCCATATCTGTCAATTCCATATCCGTCAATTACATATCTGTATCAAGTTACATCTGAGGTGAGTTTTTCCCCCATGCCTCCAAAATCATAAATCCATATCTTTGAAAACATTTTCATCACCAAAGCATTTATCTAAAATCAAGCTTTATCAAAAGCTTAAATCACATATCATATTCACATGAAATCATCATTTTAAGTAAAACCAATGAATCAATAATCTGCAAAATCATATCAGAAATCACAATTAAAAACTTTAAAATAAATACTCCCAGATAAGAGAAAAGTATCCACTCACTGTGCTATGATAATTCAGGGATGATACACAGCATAGGTGACCTTCGAGTGTTCTGGAGCCGATCTAAAGTCAAAACAATATTAGTTTTCGTTCTTTATAACACAAAATATTTTCATATCACATGAAAGAATATATAAAATGCATGGACACTTAATAAACTAGAGTGTTAGATATCTATGGAATCTATGAATTCTACAGGCTTAGTTTTGGAGTTGTACAGATTAGGTAGCAGAAACTTATATTTTACCAATCGCTAGAAAATTCACGGTTGATGTCTCATTTGAAACATTCACTGTGATTAATTAGAGATGAATCTGAAGCTGAAATTTTACTGGGATGGTCCATAATGTATCTAGTTTATGTAGGTTTTAACGGTTCTCAATTCTGATATCAGAAACTCAAGATATGGACTGAAGTTCAGGGGCTGTACAACTAAAAAAACTGGGCATAGAGACAGCAGATTGCCCAACTTCAAAAATTCATTCCGATCTCATCTTAAGTCCAAAAATTCTAAATTTTGGATATGTTACTCCTTTATGTGTCTAGTTTACCTATAAATTTACACTTCATCATTTGGGCATCAAAAACTCTAGATACAACAAAGTTATTATAACCTGTCCAGAATATGTCTTTATTAAACTTACTGCCCAACATACCAATTTCATAATTTAATATAAGCTTGTAATTTCATCAAACACTTGGTGTGTCAAGTGAACAAAATTCATCATTTCTATAACACAACACAACATCAACCAACCTTACCATCCTCACACAAGCATTTCTCAACACTTCAATATCAAAGCACAGGATTTCAACTTCCAATCATCCTTCCAACAACTTATAATAAAAGACATGTTATCATCAATCCAAATACAATTCATTTATTTCAATATCATCAAATCAGAATATCTAATTCCATAGGTTCCAATGCATTCCAATATCTTGGGTTTTCTTAATTTGGGGGTTTCTTAAATTGTTAACTACTTAACAAAATAATTAGTTAAGCATCAACAATCTCAAGTCAATAACACCCATCAATTACCAAATCACTAAAACATCATCATTTCAAGTTTGGGTAAAACATTTCCTTACCTTGAATTCATTTCTTTCTTCACTAGCATAACCCTCTAAGCTTCCTCTTCTTTCTTCTAAGCTTGCATGTGTGATTAAGCCCTTGAATCAACTCAAATTTGGGGAAAAAGGATGAAGAAATTCTGCATCCTCTCCCTCTCTCACGTTTTCTCCTCTAAAAAATGAGGGATGAAAGAGTTATGTCCCCTTTATATACTAGGGGCTATTTGCAAAAGATGAAATGTTTGAAACTTTAAGAATTCTCCAGTTTAGTCCATACATATTGTTCATCCGAATTTTGAGTTGAATTATTGACTTGTTTCTAGTTCGAATCTAGAGAAATATCCAATGGGAAATTTGTAGATCTCGGTCTTAGCTTTCTGACAATATAAAATTCATAAAAATCGGAGATCGTATGAAAAAGTTATGGTCTGAATACTAAGGGTATCCGTATTGAACCTTAAAATCAATTTCGTACAACGAATTTGTCGAATAACCGTAAATTAACTTCATGAGCATAATACACACTTTCATATGATCATATAATAGGTATATACCATTCCTAACTTAGTATTCATCGGGTTACCGGGGTGTTACACTCATGATATCCAGTGCGTATCAAGATAGGATCCGTTAGTCCTGTGTACAGGGCATAGGCATCCTCACGTATTTACGATCTAGTAAATCCATGGTCGTGGTATAACTTCGGAAATCAGTTCCGAGTGTTATTTAGATATCATAATTGAAAGTCGACTATATTATACCGAACATATTTAACGTTCTCATCTATATCCTAGGTATAATATGGATAACATGTGACAGATGGATTATACGTATGCGATGACCTCAGCTTGCATAGTTTAGCGAGATTATTTGTGGTCGTCATAATTCATGAGTGGGTGAATTATGGACACAAAATTAGATTTTGTACGAATAAACCTAAACTTAGAGAGTCTCACACTATGAAGTGTACTCGTTGAGCACTTGGGCAACGCGATATGAATAATACGAATTATTCATAATACTTCATCAGATTAAGTGAGTTAATTCAGATCGTTTAATCGGTTAAATGATAACACATGCATTAGAGGATTTTGGCCATTTAATAATTATTGTGTATTTGTATTTGATACATAATACGATTAGATACACATTAATTATTCGTCAAATGAGATTTTGACACAATCCATAAATATATGTATTTGTTATTTATTGTAAATAAATATATATATATATATAATAATAATAATTTTATTAATTGATTATTTGGATATTTAATTGTTAAATATTTAAATGATTAATTAATAAACTTTTTTCATAAATATTATGAAATTTGTCCAATTATTATTGGTTCACATGGCATGATTTAATTAAACTTTATTTGTCCAAATTTGATTTGTTAAGATAAAGTTTAATTTAATTAATTGATTTAATTTACCAAATAGACAAAAATGCCCCATTGAGTCGGTTCCAATTCCTTTTATTTGGAAAAATTTTTCTTCTTCACTTATGGAATCACCATGGCTGAAACATGTAGAAGAAAAGCCCTATGATTTGCTTTGGACAAATCATGAAGAAAATGAAGGAAATTCAAGAAAAAAGCTTAGGAAATTGGAGATTAAAAGGCAATCCTTAATCTTCTCGAGCTTAGAAATTTGTTTTAAGTTTTCTTGAATTGCTAGAATAGTTCTAGGGTTCATTTGTTTGTAAGAAATTAGGGCTTTTGGTTTTGTTGGATGAATTGGAAGCTAATGATGCATGTGTGAAATGATTTGGACAATATTAGTGTAATTATTGTTCAAATTGACCATTTGATGATGAGTTGTCATTCTAGAGTGTTATGACCACTCTTGTAATGCATAGAGTTATTCTTGGGTGCTTCAGGTGTGGTGACTTTGATTGGTGTTATGGATTAATTGGATTAATCTTGAAAATTGGATTTAAAGCATGAAATTTGGTAATTTCGGTTTCTGGATCAGTTCTGTAAAAACTGGAAAATTTGTGATGAATTTGATGTCATATGAATGCATTGGATGTGTTTTGGGAGTTGGAACAATTGCCGGAAAGTGTTTCGGAGTTGAAATAAGCGAAAACGGTGAAAAACGGCGTTACCATGTGACTTTTGAGCCAATCGGGTGACGGCTGTCCAAACAGTGAGTTCTTCACTGTTCGGGCAGCCCATGAACTGCCCTAACACTATTGGGGCTGACCTGGGTAGTCCCCATAAGTGTTGGGTGGTCGGTTCGGTCAAAAACGCTTTTTGCGTCATTTTGCGGAAAAATATTTTCGTAAAAGTTTCGCGACATTTCCTTTATGTTTATGTCGTTATTTGATATCGAATAAATAGGTTTAGGTGAAATATGAATAAATTATTCATACTAGATATTGAATAATTTATTCGATAATTTTGAAAAGGTTTTGAAATTACGATTTCGCCCAAACCGTGCTTCCGCTGCGCCCATCGCCCGAAACCCCAACATTTTCCCCTTGAAGAAGAGCCAATAATGACTCATATACACTGCCTTCAAGAGTAGTATTAAACCTTTCTAACAAAGCCCTCTTAAATTCCAACCAAGTCCCATCTGGTGTTCGAAAAGTGAACTATTGGTACCAGCTCAAGGCTTGTCCATCCATACAAATGGCTACTGATCTCAACATTTTCAGTTCAGTAATGTTATTCATCTGAAAATAACGCTCAGCTCTCAACAACCAGCCGTGAGGGTCCTCTCCAATAAATACGGGTAGCTCCAACCGTCGTACCTTAACTTCCTCTCGGTATCTTTCATCTCCTCCTCCACCACTTCCTTCGCATTCTTCATATTATGGCCCCTTCCCTTTTTCCTGACCACCACTATTCTCACCTTCCCCATGTTGTGGTCCCTTTGCCTTTCCACCATTTCCTTGTTGCCTAAGATCATCACGTAAGGCAAGTATGGCCTCCTGTATCTCACCTTTAATCATTGTTATTAGTTCGACCTTCAGATTTCCAACGACATCATTCAACTCACTTCGGAGTGACTCGATTTCTTTTTACATTGCGTTATCTGACTTGTTTGAACGTTTGTTAACCATTGCCCATTGTCCGCTCTGATACCAAATTGTTAGACCATCAGGTCTATGGATTAATGCATGAATCAATTGATAATGAAATAAGGCTTAATAAGCTTGGGTGGTAAGCAGTTCAACTGTATAATGCTCTGATTCATAACAAAGAAAATGATAATACGAAGGTGGTTACAAATTAAGAAGAAAACTGATAAAGAAGAAATACCCATGAGCTTTTATAGTAGCTCACACTCCCTGAGCATTTAGAGTTGCTCACACTCCCCAGAATCAACAATAATTTCCTTTGCCCTCTCTCACGTTCATCCCCCCTAATACAATGATTTCCCCAGTACATCACACACACACCCCCCCCTAACTAACCCATTCACTTGTTGACACCTGTCCCATTTAAGGATTACTGTTGTGATCAGTTGCATCGTACTTCACCATTTCATCATGTTCCTTAGTCAGCTCATTATCAACTGTGTACGTCCTCACCCTTCTGGAATATACCTTCTGGATTGTAGGCTGTGTAACAATTTATATATTATGTATTGTTATTGAAAGAGGAGAGAAAGTTTGTGTTTGAAGTCATGTTTGTAAGTGTCCTTTGAAGTTTCTACTCAATCAAGAACAAATTGTTGGATTCCTCAGCACTCACTCATTTCAAAGAAAGGAAAAAATGCATGTTCCAAAGTGATATAGAAGGGGAGAGAAAAAAACCTTCAGATTGAACTCATTAAGGAATAAAACAACAATAATATAAGAATGTTGGAAACCAAAGTTACGCGATTTTGGTTAACTATTTATTCGGATTCAATAAGAATCATATATATAATACAACATTAACACATTCAGGGTTCCTTCTCTGTAGTCCAGGATGTGCCTACAGGCGTCTTCCGAATGAGAGTTGGTGTGAGTGGCAGGATAAGGATAATAGTGTGTATATGTGTTTTCTGTAATTGCTGATAACCTAATTGAGAAAAGAAGAAACACTTGACTGGGGTAATTTTCGCATTGTACAGTGAAGGCAACGAGGAGCAGCAGGACAGTTGATATTAATTTTGTTGCTTCTTTGCATACTCCCTTGGTCCAAATATGGTTGATCCAATTCTCACACTGGTACTTCCCAGTTCAATCTGCGTAAAGAAAGTGAAATTGTTAGTCGCATAACTTCTTCATTATAGTAGCGCCTCAATGACAATTAGACGGCATTGTGAGTAAGCATTTAGAACGTATTATATAGACTTGTAGTTTGAGACACAACGAAATCGAATTATGGAAAATTCCATCAAAACATCAAGAAAATGGAAGAATGGAAGCTGCTCACTAATTATAGGTGTTAATTCAACAGTATCACATACCGCTTGCTCAAAGTCACCAGACATGCCCATTGATAGCTCACACTGATCCTCTGCCATTCCAAGTGCCTTGCAAACCTCAGCTCTACAATTTAATAACGTCTGTTGCATCAAAACAAAAGTAAATAAAATAATTCCTGAGAAAATTATTAACAAGTATAATTGTAGAAAGGGAGACAAACAGGAATAAATTAAAACGGTTGAGACAGACAGGAATAAATTAACAAGGTGTTTCCACATGAATTTCAATTTTGAGCATGAATATTCATCATCAAAACTGGAGGAAACAACAAAGCAAATTAACAGATCAACTTTAGAAATGAGTCCATTTATTCAGATCGACCATAATGACCTGGATGAAATAAGTTGCAGCCAAAAAAAAACCACAACATCTACGTGCTGGACCATTAATAAAAGATCAGTTCATTTTAATGCAACAATGTGTGTGCTCCACTAAATAAATGAAGAATCCATCACCCTGAAGTTCTCTGGAGTTGATGTATAGTCTGGCATCCCTATTGTCATTAAGCCTGAGAACTCCAAATTTGGGCATCGCATCTTAACATGTTCCACAAGTCCTACACAGACTGAAGGATCAATACCTGATTTTGCTGCAAGAATGTCACATAATCAATCCAGTAATTCTTAGAGGGGGACTACGCATTAAGAAAATGATGCAATTTTGTGGTAGGCACATCGATTCTGAAAGTCTTAGCACTTTGCTTCATAGATAAAAATGTAATTCTCTAGAAGGAAAAGAAAGGAATGAACAAAGAGGTTCAATCCCAAACTTAAACCTAGAAAGGTTAGAGGATATAAATAAACATGACATTTGAAAGGAAAGTTTCACTTGTCGGCACAATAACAATACTATATGCAGATCCTACGCTATGACACTCATGAACTCAGAAAGTACACAAATTCAATATTATTATTTATTTTAATATAGGGATGCATAACGCATTGAAATCATAATAAATGAAACAGACATCGTCGTTATTCTGGGAATTGGATTCCTTGAGAACAATAAACGCAGGTAGAATTCAGTTTTTCCATGTTTGCACATGAAAATTGTTAGAAGTATAATGAGAATTAGCATATGTTGCTCACATTCTTCTCCACTGGTATTCACTTGGACCAAAACCTTCAAAGGATTTCTTCCAAGGTTTGAAACTGCTTTGTCAAGATGATTTGCAATCTGTTAAATAATGAAGATACAAGATAAGACATTCGTCCTTGTGAGCTAATGCTATAAGATCACATATTATTTTATAAATTATACAAACTTGCAAACTGAAACTTGAAAAAAAAAACTCAAGGGAAAATAAAGCACAGATAACAGCATTATTCACTGAACAACATAAAAACCAAGAAAGCATCATTCGTCAAATTGAAACTTATCAGGCTTCTAAGATGCTCAGCAATAAATACAAAAGATTCTAAATTAGTGCAGATATCTGACTACAGTCTTTACCTTTTCATTATCAACACCCTCAACCATGTCTAGATTTGGCACTCCACCTGCTTAGAGGAAACAATGCCTTTTTAACTTTTACAATAACTCCCGTTTACTGTAAAAGAAGCAGCTTTAAAACAAAAAATGCATAATTCATCCAATGACCAATACTATTAAGAGTTAGTTTGGGATTGAGGTCTTATGGCATAGCTTTCAAGTATAAGTGGACGAGTAGTTGGCTTAACTCTTGCAGTGAAAGCAAGAAGTCACAGGTTTAAATACGTTTAATTCGGGGTTTGATTGGGTTAGTGTGCATTATTTAAGTAAGACTTGGACGAGTAGTTGATTAACATTAGCTGCCAAATTAAAGTGAGTATTTAAGAAACATTTTAACTGTGGTGCTTTCAAAATTAAACAGAAGCACAACAATTACAAACAATGTTTGTCAAACATGCCTTTTAACTAAAATTCTAAGCATTTGAAAAATTGCAACTTTAACCCAAAAAGAAAATTAAATAATCTAAGAAGGTAATGCTGTAAAAAAAAAATTGCCAAAATGCAACAATACCCAGAAGAGATTTAGCTTTGTTGCTCTGCAAGTGCCCCACAAAATGCCACTTTATGTCCTCTGGCAGCTGCACCAACCCCGCGTAATTTTATCACTAAGACTCTTTTACTCAATTAAATTTTCAATTTTAATTAAACATACAAAATCTTTATCATTTATATTTTATTTATTAATTAATTTATGAACCTGAAGAGCTTTATCAATGATCTCTTGGACATAATTTTCACCAAAGCAACGGTGACCAGCATCATACACTTGCCGAATCAGAGAAACCGGTTTCGTCTTCGATACAGCCACCACCCGGATCCGTTCCCGAGCCCGACCCGACCGCTCCGCCGCATGCCGGACCCGTATCAGCACCGAACGAAGCGCTGTCACAGCTGCCCCCTCGACTGCTGGAGCTGCCATTGTGGTCTCTTAATTTGTGAACGTGTTTTCGGCTTTTTCACTTGTATTTCTTTTTCTTTTATAATTCTCGTGGAGAATAAAATATCAGTGTCAATTTACCAATTATGTGCCAAAGGATTTTTTTTTTTTTTCAAATTTATTAGAAGGCTAAAAATATTAATGTAAATATATTTACATATTGGGCAATTTAATTATACGCATTCTTGTCTGTAGTTAGATTAAAATCGTGATAAACAAAAGCATAATGATATTAAAATAAAACCCACCTATATTATTTTTACAACATGATTGTACTTAATTGTTATTAGTTATGTTTTAAAAATAATCAGTTGTAAAGAGAATTAGTTTAGTGTATGGTAATTTTATTTTTAAAGGGTAATTTTTTTTAAAAGTATTGTCTGAGTTTTTAAAAATAACTATATATATTAGTAAATCTTTATGTTAAACTACCCTAAGAATGTAAATGAATAAAATAGACATAATATTGAATGAAATTTATTTATAAAAATATAAACATGTACATATAATATATTTTTTTCCTTTCAATTCACTTATTTTATTTCCTAACAGAATCAAAATAATTTCAGATTTATGTAATATATTTAAATGTATATTTGTGAAATTGTATTAATTATAAAAATTGTTCTCGATTTAATTATACTTTGGAAAGCTACACATTCTATACTTTTCAAGCCCTCTAAAAGTGTGGTTTGATGCATTTCTTTATAAAAGCGTAGAACAATCGGAAGTTTTACCTGTTTTGCCTAAGTCAAATTAGATGATTTGGCAACGGGTTCCCAATATTTTTGGGAAAAAAAATTCTATACTTTTCAAAATATGTGGTATCGTGGGGCCTGATTTTGCAAAAAAAGAAAATTTAAAAAAAAAATTATCAACCACCAAAAGTAATAATATAATGATAAATTTTGAATTTGTTTTTAAGGTTAGAGAAGAAAAAGGATTTAGTCCAACTCCCAATTTTCGTTCAAATTTATATAAAAATACACCGAACAGAATAAACCAAAAGTGATTAGCAAAAAAAAAAAAAAAAAAGACCAAAAAAAACAAACACAGAGGAAAAACAAAAATGACTAGTCCTTGTTACTTTTGGGGTGATGATCTCGTATTTTTTTTGTCAGCCATGAATTTATACCAAGAGTGAGTCTCAAAAAGCAAGGCAATGAAAGCAAAAATGGCCAAAAGACGAATATAAGCCCATTTCCATATTGCTTGATGCGGCTTCAGTATTGCAATCCCTGTGAATATATTAACTGCTATCACACAAATCAATGCATAGCCCAGAAAATGATGATACATGTCCCAGAATTTTCTGTACTCATCTTTCCTCTTTGGCTTTAATCGTATTGCCAGCATCTGTTGTGATACATTTTAAAATCAAAGACCATTCAATTATATGTCCTTTTTTTGGAAGACGGAAATGATTGTGGACATATACGATTGAAATCCTGAAATTCGGGTGACCTGATGGTACCATGATTGAACTTAGAACCTACAATGGACTTGCAAGTTTAAGGTTCAAGTCTCACCACATGCAAAAAGCATGTACGATTCAACTCCATATTCGGTACCATCAGGCCGCATTTGGCGTTTGATGATACCAAAGGGGTGAACTTACAAAACCTATATGTTGGTTCGAGTCTCGCCAAACGATACATGCGTGATTTAATCATAAATTCAAATGGCCACCCAAGTGTCAGGATTTTAATCGTGCATGTCCAATAATCACATCCCACGTGAGTAGACTTCCTACGGGCGGGTTCCTATACCCTCACAAAGCGGAAAAATATGTCTCGTAGCTCAGAGTGTATGTAAGAAGCTTCATTTAATATAAAGTATAATAAGTACCTGTAATGAAGTAAATGTGAAGATGAATATTGCGAGAATCCTATGTGTGTGAAAACTGTAGTATATTGAAGCACGGCCAAGCAAGAGTCCAATGATCCAGCCACTAGTACCAAGAATGTAGCCAACAATTTGGCATGAGATATGGAATTGGAACCACCTAGCTGATTTGTTCGGATGAACTCTGAAATATCTTGCAACTATGACACCAATTGGCAAAAATGTTCCCCACCCCACAATGTTCAAAATCCCATGAACCTGTTAAAAAAAAAATGTAAATTAAGCAGAAGCACAACAGTTACAGATACAATGAACAATAAGATCCTTACCATTCTTAGATAACGCAGGTGCTTTCCATTGGAAATACTTTCTTGATTCCTCAAGTTTATTGTCTCTCTGCTATCAACATTGGGGAGATCTGCAGGATGCATAAGGGGCTCCATTCCATCGGCATGGTACCCGACTTGCCACACGTGGTTTAATTTTGAGATATTGTACTGTGGAGGAAGGATTAGAGTGGCGGTTATAGTGTAGTAGTTATTTGAAGTATTGTACTTAGTGTTCTTGCTTACAACAGTGACATCAATCTGTGAAGGGTGAAGCCTGCAGCCCAGTTTTGTATCAACTGTGATGTTGTAAGTGGCAATAGCAAAGATACCATTTGGTTGCTTGATGCCAATGAGGGCCCTGGTGCCAATCATTTCTGGGCTGTGACCAGGATTCACTCCCCAGGCTAGCCATTTTAAGTCATGTAGCCGCGTCCCAAACAATATGTCAATTCTCGACTCATTTTGATCGTAGTGGTTCCAGGCAAATTCAGCTCCCAGGGTGGCTAGTTTCCTGCAAAATGTAAAATTTCTATCCACTTTCATCTGGGAAAATTGCTCACTACATGTGGAGGAATGAGAACTGCTACTGGAAAGAACAGAGAGCAAAGCCAAAATGAAAATTACAGGCCCTGTAGAAGAATGCATTTTTGTTTTTTTTGGCTGGTGGTGTTATTCAAGTAGCTATGAGCTTTAGTTTCAGGTTATTATATAGTGGAACTTTATTCTGTGATGATTGTAACTCATGAACAAGTTATGTATAATTCCCTGGACACTTTTTAAAAGAAACTTCAGAATGTGACTCTATGTGCTCAAGCTTAGGCCTTTCTTTTTAGAGTAATAACTGTCAAAGAACTTCAGCTTTTATTAGACTCCCTGTTAAGCTAAGTATCAATAGAATTAGGTAATTAAATTAATTTCTAC
This sequence comes from Zanthoxylum bungeanum, assembly GCA_019454045.1. Classification (NCBI taxonomy): domain Eukaryota; kingdom Viridiplantae; phylum Streptophyta; class Magnoliopsida; order Sapindales; family Rutaceae; genus Zanthoxylum; species Zanthoxylum bungeanum. The sequence continues at coordinate 415,386 of SKCR01041027.1, forward strand.
ATAAAGAAAGTATGCAGCTTCTTTTTTTTTTTTTTTTTTTTCTTTTTTTTTTTTTTATGCAGCTTTCTGAAAGTCTTAAAAAAGACAAGGTGCTGCCTGCAACTTGGTTGGCTGTAAGTTGGGATAATGAGGGTAAATTAATCAAGCTTGTTAAGAAATCTAAACTTTCCCTATAGGTGAGGTAAGTTATATTGAATTTTTTGACGTCATTGTTATATATACGAAATCATTATTTCATTGAACTGCATAAAATCTAAATATAATTCTATAGTTTATGTCAATGTTAACTTGTGCTTTGTCTTACCACGCTTAACATATGACATCACAATTTGTTCTTTTTTTCTTATTGGAGAACATAAAGAATTATATTGAACATACTCAAACCGTCTTAACCACGTTTCTCTCGTATTTTCATCAATCGGTGCCACTTTATTCCTAATTTTTTTTTCATTTCTAATTCTGTCACTCTTAATCAACTTACATATCCATCTAAAATTAATGTTAATAAATATTAGTTAAAATTAATGATAAATCGTGTTTCATGCTTACCATGTAATATTAGAATCTGAGAATTTCGTTACTTTACTTTTGCTTCAATAATACATGAGAAACAAGTTTTTCTTTTCTTCCTTTCCCTTTATTTATTTCTTTTACCCTTAAGCATATGAACTACAGAAACCAGCTAGACATATAAAGACTACTCCCAATGCAAATATGAAATGGACCTCGCTCTCCGGGGTGAGATTATTTACACTCTAAAAATTACTTTAAACACATATATTTTAATAAAATTGTTTATTATTAAAATACCATGACGTAAATTATTATTAAAAACAACTTAAAATATATAAATATTATAATATTTCTTTAAACACTTTCAAACAACTCCAGAATTCTAAACAAAACAAGGATTATGCTTGATGTCAAATGAAATTGAAAAGTATGAATGTGCACTCTTTATTCATTCATGTGGAAAAGAAAGTGATTTACCATCTAATTACTATCTTCTGAATGTCAGTTAAATTTCCATTTAATTATCATTGTTCGGTGAAAGATCTTATGATTAAGGTAGTGTTTATTTTTTTTATTTGAAAGACGATTAGATCTAATTAATTCTACAAATGGTTAATTAAGAAGTCAAGTAATTGTACTAGCCTTTGATTTAATCAACTTTTTGTTGGTCGGGTAAATTTGTTTTTGTTGGAAATTGGAAAATCAATTGGGATGTTGATGGAACACCTATGATAATAATATTTTTGGAGGGGTATGAGGAAGTCATTAAACTTCTAAATATATGTGATTAAATAGTAATCAATACTTATAAATACATGTGATTAAATAGGAAACTATACATGCACTACAAAAAATATGGCTTTTCGCTTCGAAAACAATCGACGCCAAAAGTCAAAAGTTCGACGCCAACAGTAAATAGAGTCGAAAAATTTCGACATTAAACTTAGACGCTAAAATGTGGACGAGAACGACAATTAGCGTCGAAATAGAGATTATCGACGCTAAAACCTATTAGTTTGCGTCCAATTTATTTCGAAGAAAAATAAGAGTTTCCGATGCTATAGTTCATATTTTGCGACGAAAGTATTCGACGCTAAAAATGAGACTTTTAGCGTCGCTTACTTTCGACGCTAAAAGAAATAAAAAAATAATATTTGTAAACTTTTAGCGGCGAACTTCAAACTTTTAGCGTTGCTACATTCGACGCTAAAAATAACTTTTGGTGTCGAAATATTCGACGATAAAAGTATATAAATAATAAATTTTTTTTATTTATGTTAGCGTTGCCTACATTCAACGCAAAAAGTTTAAAATATTTTTTTTTAAAAAAATATTTTTTTACATTATTTTGCTCTAAAATATTCAATTTAATAATTTAAAAAAATATTATTATCTCAAAAAAAATTGTCGATTAATACCAGAATTAGGAAATATTCTAATAATTATTTTATTATTATAATGAAAATTTATTAAAAAAAAATACATAATATATTAAAACTATATGTTCTGAATGTTTATAGAAATGGAAATAAAATTTATTGATGCTGTGATGGGGGGCGCTCGAGCCCGATGCACCCCGACCAAGTGAGGCCTCCAACATCTCCCGGAAAGCTCGTATCTGCTGGCCGAACTGCTCCAACTTCTTTTCGCGGTCCACCTTGACCTGTAGTAGCTCTTCCTGAGTCTTCTTCAGCTCGTCTTGGTGGTGGATAGCTGGTCTTGAAGGCACGAGTCAGTATCCAAAGAAATAGTAGTGCGTGCAGATGACGTCGGCTTCTTACGAGTGCCAAGACCGACGTTGTACGCTGTCTGATTCTTGAAAACCAATTGCGACAACTGCTCATCTGGTATCGGGTCGGACCCTGTCACCTGAGTTTGATGTTGGAGCTCCACCATTTCGTTCTATTTAAAAAAAATTAAGTTAATGTTAGAATTTAAAAAGAAAAAATTAAATTTAAAATAATAATTATTTTATTTTAAAAACTTAAACTTACATAGCAGCGTTCGGCTTCTTCATTGATCCATTTTTTCTTCTCATTGTAGTGCGTCACTCAGAAAAAAATCTGGAAATGATTGCACCTCACATGTGCTACTCTGCTAAAAACATAAAATAAATGTAATATTATTCCACATTAGTAAAAATAATGAACTGTTAAATTTCAGGTTATGATATATTTACCTCAGAATGTTCGGCACGATGTTGGATAAATGGCTTGGAACCTCCACGGTGGTTAAAACGCAAGTGACTTCGATTATCCGCATTTGCGTGACATTTATTCTGCATTTAACAACACTGTAAGTACCAAAAACAAAGAGAATTATAAATTTATATTTATTTTAAAATTTACCTCGTGTTTCTCGCTAGACCAAAGCTCACACAAGAATGTCCAGTCTTGCTCCTCTATAAAATCAGGCTTGTGTTGTGGAGCATCCAAAGGTCCATGTTCGTCGAATATTAGTTTCAGAACTTTTGTTATATAATCCTTATAACTTTTCCCCATGTGGTAGTCAAGATACTGTTGGACATTAACTTTGGTCAGATCGAAGTCGATACACTCTTACAGGAATAGCAACCAAGTAAAAATGAGTATAAAATAAAAATTTAAATTAACAAATAATATCGAAAACTTAATACTGTAAGGAAACTCACAAGTAGCGAAGGGAAGAGCTGGTTGATTTTCGTCTCCCACGGTATCTTTCTCCAAGAAACGTAGTTTTGGGGAGCTTCAAACCGAGCTGCAGCACCTATGGCTGTAGTAAACGCTAAATTATGTTGCCCGATTTGTCTTTGTCCATCATCTGATATCTCTATCTGGATACGGC
>SKCR01041028.1:0-233217 GCA_019454045.1 Zanthoxylum bungeanum
TCATCGCCATTTCAAATCAATCAATCAACAACCTGTTAGATACTAGTAATCATTTGGCCCCATAAATTAATAACAAAAAGGTTTTTAGTCCTCGTGGGATCGATACATTTTATATACTTGAACGATACGTGCGCTTGCGTTATACGTGTGTGTTTACGCCGGTCAGATGACCAGTTGAAGAGATGGTAGATCGGTGAATGACCGTTTGTCTGGATGTCCACACTGATTTGCCTGGATGTCCACACTGATTTGCCTTTGCTACGATACATGATATGGTTGGAAAATAAAGAAAGAAAAGTCTCTGCAATGGAAAAGAAAATAGACCGCCTATAACCAATAAGCGTGAAGCTACCCATGGGCGAGTATTAGGACCACCATGAGGAGAAATGCTACCTTAAAGGGTAGGCGTGTCAAGAAAAAAAAAGAAAGAGAGAAAAAAAAAAAGAGGAAGAAAAAGAAAGAGGAAAAGAAAAGTCCAAAGAAAGAGATGATGCAATAAAAGAAGACCATATCATGTTGAGTATGCTACAGTAATCACAGAATGTGACCCAGACATCCAGGTTGGTTAGACCCACTGGTCCGATTCTCCGAAGCGAAATCATCGAGTTGGCTGACTTAAGGAATAAGCTGCGAAAGAGCCTTAGCACACACACACTAGGAGTCTAGTTCAGATCACCCGTTCAGAGGATTGGGTTTGAGTATGTCAAGTACTTGGAAGATTCTTTGGCTTTGACGCGAAGCACCCGTTGAGGATAAAAATATGTTTAGCTATCAACATTATCTCGGAGAGAGACACTACAGTGTGTTGAAAGAGTATCAGCATCAATTTCTACCGGGTATGGCATTTTGGGGGCGAGGCCCACATCAGTTCAGTATCAGTTTCTGCCGGGTATGGCATTATGGGGGCGAGGCCCACATCAGTTCAGTATCAGTTCTGCCGGGTATGACATTCTGGGGCGAGGCCCACATCAGTTTAGTATCAATTTCTGCCGGGTATGGCATGCTGGGGGCGAAGCCCACACCAGTTCAACATCAGATCAGCCAGGTACGGAACTCCGGGTATGGAGACATCAGGTCAGCCAGGTACGACACTCCGGGTATGGAGATATCAACTGCGACACCCTAGGTACAGGGTTAGCATCCAGACTTTGTGGCACTCTGGGTATGGAGTCGTCACCGCGACACCCTAGGTACGGGGTTAGCATCCAGACTTGTGACTCTCTAGGTACGGAGACGTCACCGCGACACCCTAGGTACGGGGTTAGCATTCAGATATTTGTGGCACTCTATGTACGGAGTCGTCACCGCAACACCCTAGGTACGAGGTTAGCATCCAGACTTGTGGCTCTCTAGGTACGGAGACGTCACCGCGACACACCCTAGATACGGGGTTAGCATCCAGATATTTGTGGCACTCTAGGTACGGAGTCGTCACCGCGACACCCTAGGTACAGGGTTAGCATTCAGATATTTGTGGCACTCTAGGTACGGAGTCGTCACCGCGACACCCTAGGTACGGGGTTAGCATCCAGACTTGTGACTCTCTAGGTACGGAGACATCACCGCGACACCCTAGGTACGGGGTTAGCATTCAGATATTTGTGGCACTCTAGGTACGGAGTCGTCACCGCGACACCCTAGGTACGGGGTTAGCATTCAGACTTTGTGGCACTCTAGGTACGGAGGCGTCACTGCGACACCCTAGGTACGGGGTTAGCATTCAGACTTTGTGGCACTCTAGGTACGGAGGCGTCACTGCGACACCCTAGGTACGAGGTTAGCACTCAGACACTTGTGGCTCTCTAGGTACGGAGACGTCACCGCGACACCCTAGGTACGGGGTTAGCACTCAGACACTTGTGGCACTCTAGGTACGGAGTCGTCACCGCGACACCCTAGGTACGGGGTTAGCACTCAGACAACAACAACATCACTGCGGCACTCTAGGTACGGAGATGCAACTGCGACACCCTAGGTACGGGGTTAGCACTATCAACTCAACACAACAGGCGAACCATGTGGCAGCTGGCGAGCCAGGTAAGTAAAAATGCATTGCACATACTTTGATAGGATTGTCATTGTCACACACTGCACAAGTCCCATCAAAGTGGGGGCGACTGTAGGCATTGTATTTTTGCATATCAGCCCGATGATGAGTCTCGTATTGAGGCAACTACTTCTTTAGTCATGAAAGTCGCGGGAAACAGATGTTGGAAGGGTAAAGTTGGAAATTAGAATTTTGTTGGATTTTATCTGAGTTGTTTAGCTTCGGTTGCTTGTTGGATTTCCGTTTTAAAGCTTACCTAGGGCCCAAAACCCAAACCAAATCCAAACCAAACCCAAAACACCTAAGTCAACCCAAGTCAACCCAAGTCAAACCAAGCCCACACCCAAGAGGAGAGATTCACGCCCATATAGCTTTATTTAGGTAAATATGCATATTAATCACATGTTTAAATCAAATAAAATCCTTACCTAAATAGAAGAAATCAAATCAAATCCCTACCAAATCAAATCCAAACACCAATCCAAATTAGGAGATCTATTCCTTATTAAGAAGATGTCACCATCAATAGAAATCCTTCTCATAGTCGTATAAGGGAAACCTCCTCTCCTTTGCCTATAAAAAAGAGGCCTTCACCCCCATTCAGAGGCTAGCTCACATATCCCCCTCAAGCACGTCCAAGCACTTTGTGAAGCCTACTTTGCACGCCCAAAGCCCTTCCAATAGCCTCCATTGCCGTAACACCAAACCAGTAAACCCTCCAATTGCCGCATCTTCTCTTCTTCACCAACACCACTCACGCCCAAACCCTTTTCACAGCCCTCCATTGCCGAGTTCCAGCCACCATTTACAGCCCAACAACACCTTCAAATAAGCCTCAAATATAGCCCCAAAGTCCCACAAAAGACCCCCTATTCACAGCTCCAATTCAGCGCCCAAAACCGTCCCGAAACACCCTTCACTGCACCTTGAACTGCACAGTTTCGTCCCATGTTCTGGTCAGTTTCCCTGCGTCCTTAGCCCATTAAAACCATCCTAAAACCATCTTAAAACCATCCCAAAAATCCCCAAAAAGCTTCCCCAAAAAATCCTTACAAACGCACCTCCCTAAGCCACCAAAATCATCCAAAACAGTCCATAAATCAACCAAAACAGTGACCTGAAATGCAGCAGCAAAACGGACTTAAAACAGCAGCCCGAGCATCAAAACAACGAGGAAAAACAGTGAGCAAACAAATCGGAAAAGTATTGGATCATTCGCCCTTCCAACGGACGTGTAACGCCCTTTCTTGAGACGACAAAAGAGGTTAGACCTGAGGGCACCCTTTTATTATCTCTTGTTGTTTTATTTATTTATTTTTGATATATAATTGCATGAGAGTCGGTTTGAGGCATGATTTGATTGTTGGATGAGCGGGACATGTGTTCCCTTTGGGTATATCGGATGGAAACCCGGACGTAAATTCCATAGCCGATTCCGAATGGACGGTAGTATGGTCTACACTCGGGATACAATGCCACGTACCACTTAAGATACATGTATCTCGTCTCATCCAAATTTGTATTCGAGCATGATGTAGTTCTAGGTTCTTTATTTATTATTTTAAGCATATCTTAACTTAGTTTCTTTATTTAATTTCAAAGCATGATTATGTTTCTTTTTATGCGTGATATTTAATTTAGTTTATATTTATGTTCAAATCGTTATTTGTTTGCATTGGTTTGATGGCTTAATATGTTCAATGTGTGATATTGCGTGTTTATTATTTAATGATTTACTTTCAAGTATGCAAACTTAGATTAAGATTTAGTTAGCGGAAGCATATTAGACCTAAGTGACCTTTGAACATTATTCTTGAGTAGATGCGGTCGATTTATTGCATGAATTATATCATCACAATGACATAAGTAAGGGACCATTCCGAACCCAACGGTTTGAGGTCTTCCTTGCGAGGGGTGAGTGCGGCCTTAAACCTTTGTCCCGGTTCACACCGGGTGGCGACTCCATTATTCTCCGGTTTAGTCCCCTGCGGACTATTCCGTACTCTCAACTAGGCCCCGAGTCTAGAACAGCATGCGTCGCCCAAGTTCTGTTGTCTACACTTGTGCCATTTAATAAAATGGCATCAGCAGATTGAATGTAGCCACGAGCCATTATAATCACTTGGCCATAAGGAAATGTTTCATCATTGTGCAATTTAATAATATGGATTTCGGCGGAACGAATGTAGCTCTAACCATTATAAATTACTTGGTCATAAAGAAATGTTCATTCCTTGTGCCATTTAATAACATTGCCTCGGCAGAATGAATGCAGTCTGGAGCCATTATAATAATTTGGCCACAAGTGAATGTTCATGCATTGTGCCATTTAATAACATGGCATCGACGGAACGAATGCAGACCAAGCCATTATAATCACTAGGCCACAAAGGCATGTTCCATCATTGTGCCATTTAATAATATGGCATTGGCGGAACGAATGCAGCCCTGACCACTATAATCACTTGACCACAAGGGAATGTTCCCTCCTTGTGCCATTTAATAACATAGCATCGACGAAACGAATGCAGCTCCAAACCAATATAATCATTTGGCCACAAGATCATTGTGCCATTTTTCGGCGGAATGAATGCAGCCTCGAGCCATTATAATCACTTTGACAGATAGGATGTTACCTTATTGTTCCATTTAATAACATGGCCTCGGCAAAACGTATGTAGCCCCGAACCATTATAATAATAATCCAAAAGGCTTTAAGGAGAGGTTTTCAACCTCCTGCCGTCCTCACGAATACTAATATTAGCGTCCCATATCAAGTCGTGTTAAAATCAAAAATAAAAAACGGCAAGTGTAACGAGTTGACGTGTCACACACTATCTTCCAACCTAAAAACATCGATATAATTGAGACAACATCTGGTCTTATATTGACTAAAATAACAATTCAGAAACTCAAAGTCCAAACGTCCCGGTGAACCGAGTATGGACTGTAGGGGCGGCCAACACCATAAGAAGATTTTCCCCATGTTAGGAAAATCCATATGCCCACAAACGCCATGGAGGCCTCATAGCCTTCCCCGTGCTATGCTCGAGGGAATTTCCCTTCCCTGTACTAGGCACATCCCGAGACTACAAATGCCACAAAGGCTTGTGAGCCTTCTCGATGCCATGCACCTCTAACACTGGGAGGTAAACATTATGATGGAATTATCCATTCCCATACTATGAAAACCCAAGGATACCATAGTACCTCACAATTGTCTCCAAACCATACGTTCTATGATTACCTTGGGGCATCAAATGCCACACCGACTCTCTCATTGAGCGTGCTATAAATACCCAAGGCGCCAAACGCCACATAGGCCTTCTCGTTTTTTTCCCCAAAGATGCAAGCCATTAGGTATTACGTTCTAGCCTAGGTATTTGATAATGAAATCAGGGATTGGCGGCCACGGGGGTACGCATTTTTTTCACCTGATTTGCACCTTTTGTTGTATTTCGATCACGAGTATTTTTGAAAAATACCGAGCAAGTTTTTCCCATTCAAATAAACAACAACCGTGTAAATGTGCGGGTAAGTTATTTTTTTTAAAAAAAGGAAAACACTTCTTGTATTTCAAGTATCTACCACTCATATTACGACTCTTTTATAGCATGCTTTATTGAAAATACCTTCACTCATTCGAGTCTTTGTTGAAAATACCTCCGCGACATCTTTGTATTCCAGGGTTTCTTAAGCCAAGTTCTATCCAGCTGCTCCAAGTAATAGGCACCGACCTGATGACCTCTACTATCAGCGCCGCCTCGTCCTCATGGCATCGTGGTCAATGCATTTATTGAGATAATCATTCCTCACTAGGTCCTTAACTTACTCCTATAGGTCTCTCCAACTCTCGGTGTCATGTCCCATTATATGATGGTGCGTACAATAGACCTTGTGATCTCTCTTCTCAATCAAGAACCTCATTAAGTAAGGCTCAGTCAGCATCCGTTTCCCTCATATCTCCCATATATTATGTCACAAAGGGTTGTTTAGGGTCATATACGCAGTGTCCCCCTGCTATATTAGCAACTCTGATCGGGGCCTTAGACCTGGAGTCGATTTTCTCAAGATTGTAGGCTTGAACTCTTGCCGGCTCGATCTTAGCCCTATCCATCCATCCACCACCCTCATGACGATTCTCATGCCTCGACCCTTTTATTCTCTCAAACTGTACCTCATCGGGCTATCTTCTCTTCCGCCATCGACACAAACCTCATTTCATGTTCCAAAGTTGGGTAATTCGTAACCTCATGAATCCTAAGGTGGGACCACAACTGAACTGGCACAACACTGGCCACATCCAATATCCTCACTCTATAAGGCTTTCTCTTTCTAACTTTAGCTCCCCCTCTACCTCAACCGTTCTCTTCATGTTGGAAATATCTTCACTCATTCGACTAGGCCCTATATGCGCATGTTCTCCCATTTTCTTCTCCAATTTCTCAATCCTTTCCATAATGGTTTCATGATGGTTTTAGTTGCATCCATTTCTAACTTCAAGCATTCATTCATATTTTCCATCCGCTATGCTGTTGAGGCCCCGGAGCTTTATGATTCTCGTCTCATACCATCGTCTTGGTGTGTTTGTTGCTTTTCATACTTTTCCCACAGACGGGGCAGACGGCTATTTTTCATTTCAATGGCAATATGAAAAATTAACCCCTCGAATAAACCTCTCTGAAGAATGGATTTATTTGGTTAGTAGAGAACCAAATGCAAACTCAGCAACCAGACAGATAAATCACAGAGACAAGGATTTACGTGGTGTGCGGAGAGTGGCTTCAACCTATGTCCACGAGAGAAAGAGGGGAATTTTATTATTGCTCGGGGTCAAGACCAACCAGAACTACAAATCAATAGTGAGCTTACAAAGAGTTTATAGCATCTCGGGTTTTACACTAGCCGTTACAATTCTCTCAATGGTCAAACACCCGATCAAATTTCTCTATCTATCACTAGTTTTTTAAGCTCTCAGTTCTTTTACAATTTATGAAATGCAAAATTTTCTAACCATTGAATCTGTGGCCTCAACCCCTTTATATAGGTTCTCAAATCTACTATTCCACCGCCTCTGGCGTCAACTCATGTCACTCTGTCGTTATTATAGTAACAACTCTTATCAACTACCCATAATTTGGCTAATCAAATTAATCCTTTTTCCATGTCACTGCACCAGCCTATGGCGGCTATACTCTGCCACTTTCCTGCCATTGCAACGCCTAATGACAGCTGACATGAGCTACTTCCAATGAGAACTGTTATTTTTCCCATAATCATCATTAGCTTCTAGAAATTTATCCTTTCAACTAGGGCATACGTCACTTGACTTCAACACAGGTTGGCCTGTGATCCCATCTTCATTTCTCGGATCGACATACTGAGGTTGATGATATTTGGTCAAACTTTCTGACTTCTTCAACCAGATTAGGTTGCTAAGTATGGACTCCATCGGGTCGGTTTCCATAAATACTCAAATGAGCCCAAATCCAATACTTCTTCTTTAGGTCGGATCATATCAACAACTCACTTCATACTCAACTTACTCTACCCTTGAGAGAACTCATCTGTATAATATGATCGGACCCCTCTATGTGATCACTTCAACCACCCTGGACTCTTGGACCTTTATCATCCTCCATTGACCAAATACAAACCACATTCTACCATTCCCCAGTATTTGAAATTTGTCAGAGTGGAAAGCCACCATAAGTTGAAGCACTTCTAGCTCTCCATGCTTTACTGCTCCTTTTAAGAAATCAAATTAATATGCTAATTAACTCCTCAATCATCCAGTGACATAAACGATGTACATACATCTATTAAAATTTAAAGATATAGCATGAAATTTGAGACGTGTAACGAAAAATTTAGAAAAAATGATACTAGCCCATAAAATAGTCGTTCCACGACAACTTGAACGAATAAAAAATAACATCAAATGTTTCTCAAAGCTTATAATATAATGGAATAGTAATCAATTAATTTTATACGATACTCAAAGTCAACTGGCATAGTTACCTATAGGAGTTGAAGTGAGAGGATCTTATGTATCAAATAAGTGGTTGATAGAGTTCTGTTGGTCTTATCTTTCATGTCGTTTGCCATTGATGCTGCTGCTTACTCATTAGTTAATAATAATGATTAATTTTATTAGAATCGAGGATAACCATGCAAAATATTTTTGATTTAAACTGATGATGTTGATGCAGGTAATCAGCACCTTCCTATAGACTTAAATTTTAATTTTTTTTGAAAGAAGATAGAATTAAGAATATGCATAATCTTATCTTCTTAATTTGGTGCCAATCCTATATGATATGTATAAATATAAACTAACGCAGAAAGATTGGTGCAAAGTGAGATATGCTTATAGAGTATAATGAATCTTTTTTGGTTTTAAGCAAACCCTATGTGACAATTATAGATTTGTATTATTAAAGAAAAAGAAAATATTTCACGTTTTCATTTTGAAATTGTGCTATTTAATGGGTGCTTAATCACAAATCATTATTTGAGCGATTTGACCGGGTTAAATTTAACCGCTTTAAATCCATGCAGATTTTTGAACAATATTGACTAATTAATTGACTGATTTCGCAAAATAAATCACCCATGAAATATTTTACTTCCTATTTTCGATTAAATTGTCCTATTCAAAGATGGTACAAGAGATCTCAATAATAGAATCAGATTGACACGAGTTCGGACACGTGTCAGTTAAGTTTTGAAAAATTCTAAATTCTCTTTAAAATTTTAAAAATACCCCAATTATATTTTAAAATAAACTATGCTGAGAGGTTTGGGTTCCAACTTTCCTCAAATAAAATTACAACTTTGGAAGAAAATTTACCTTAAGAGTACTCATAGAACGCATATATATAAATATATATATATATATATATATATATATATATATATATATATATATATTTACATATTTTAAAAGAGCCCGACGTGTCATCAGTTCTTAATCTTTATCTCAATCTACCTTGTATCTTTTTCATTACACACATATTTATCAATTTTATATGTACTAAGGTGAGTATTTTTATCTATTTTTACACTTAATTGAATGCTTTAATATTGTAGTTCTTTTCAAGTGACGAATCTCTGTTTTCTGTCAAATCCTGGGCTTCAACCGAAACTCAACTAATAAAACTGTAGAAGATGACTACATCACACGATTAATTTTTAATTTTTTCTCCACATACATAGAATAGAAGCTAGCACTTACGAAATTTAAATTGACTCATGCCAAATTGTTGAATGAAAAAGACAAATGTATATAATCTAATAATATTTTGCCATATTTGTTAAAATAATAAAAAATAAATAATTATGATAATTATATTTAATACAATTCTATTGAAATTATGAGCTTAACTCAACTCAACTCAAAAACTAGCCTGAGAATAAAAAATTATCAATTAATTATATTTTAAATTCATCTATTCATCTTATCCGATATATGATATTTTCTTAACAAATTTGATACGTTATATAATTATTAATTAGTGTTGCGTACCAAAAAATTACTAAAACTTTACAGTAACCTTTTTCAGCCAATATTTTTTTTCTCAAGATTGAAACGTGAACCAAATCCCAATTGGCCAACCAAGTCGGCAGACGATCTTTCCTTAATTTTTTCATATCTAATTATAAAATTTATTGACTCTTGAATTGAGAGCTTTTTGAAAAGTTACATTCTTCGTTAAGTTGGTTTGAATTTTTTTATATTTCTCTCTGAATATCTTCCACAATAGCAAAGGCTTCAAGGTCGAAATCAATCACTATGGGAAAAATGCAATGTGTCGGTATGGCCAATGGAAAATTCAAAAGGTGGTAAAATCATCAAATTGCTCAAATATTCATGTTAAAATTTTTGGGTTGGTGCTGTGAGTGTCAGTACTTATTATATTTATGATTGATTTATGAATACGAATAATATATTTTTCTCTAATATTATCCAATATATGATTATCCCTCTTGACTTTTGTATACATATTCGCTCATATCCCGCTTAGATCGAAACTATTTTGGTGTTAGTGAGGCATATATTAGACAAAGACCTGAGAATATACGATAGTCAATCCATTACAACCGATGTGAGACTAATACACGTCGTATATATATTAGGATATGATCTGGTTAGTCTCAGTGAACCATGAGTTTTGGAGATTCATATATAAACATGTAGGTGTTCATTAGATGAGTATTGAACGACTCATCAGAGATTTCTAATAGAAGGTACACCTACATCAATAGGAATCTTTAAGAGTCAAGTAGCACATTGGTCATTTGACTTGAAATAAATTTGTAGATATGTGAGCTATATGTAGGAGCGAAATGGCTATGCTTATGATGTCGGGGACCGCTACATTGTTGGGCTTGTAGCCCGTAGAGAGTACGGATAATCTCAAGAGGGATTAAACGGAGAATAATGGAGTCGCCACCTGGTATAAGACACCGGGAATGATTTAAGGTCACACTACAATCCTCGCAAGGTTCGACCTTAAACCCGTTTAGGTTTGGAATGGTCTCTTACTGATGTCAGTTTAATATTTACACTCAAATGAGGTATCTCTATATCTTATAATGCAATCACATGCAATAATGATTTAAAGAGCATACATGGTGCAAACATTAAAGGTAAAATACAGTCAATAAAAAAAATTTAAGTAAACAATAATAATAATAATGAGATAATGATTAAAATAGTTGAGAGCATGCCTCAAATGGGCCTGGCCTCAGAGAGTGATAAGAGATGAGTAAACCACTTTGATCATTTTTCCAAAATTTATTTGATTCTCTATTTGCTAGTTCAACTTGACTATTTTTCTGAGGGTGATAAGAGGTAGAAAATTTATGAGTAACTCCATAAGTTTTCATTAAAGACTCAAAAGGTTTGTTACAAAAGTGTTTAACTTCATCACTTATAATAGGCTGATGGATTCCAAATCGACTTAAAATATTTTCTTTTAAAAAGTTAATCACAATTTTGTGATCATTATCTTGGCAAGGAATCGCCACAACCTATTTTGAGACGTAATCGACTGCAACTGAAATATATAAAAATCCAAATGAAGGTGGAAATAGACCCATGAAATCTATTCCCCAAAAATCAAAGATTTCGATGACAATAATGAGATTTAAAGGCATCATGATTCTTTTAGAAATGGATCTCATCTTTTGATAATTTTCACAAGTGTTACAAAAAGCGTGTGTATCTTTAAATAAGATGGACCAATAAAATCTACACTGAAAGATTTTTGTAGTAAATTTTTTAGACGAGAAGTGACCTCCACATGTTTCTGATTGACAAAACCAAATAACGCTACTTATCTCATTGTCCGGTATGCAACGTCGAAAAATATAATCAAGGCAATACTTGAACATATATGGATTATCCCAGTAGAATCTTTTGACTTCAGTAAAAAATTTCTTCTTGTCTTGATGGCTCCAGTCTGGAGGTATTTTTCATGTAATAAGAAAATTGACAATATTAGCATACCAATGCATTGTATTTACAGAAAATAAAAAAATCACGAGGAAAAGAATCATTGATAGGAGTTGTGTCAATTGATGACTCATTTATAAGTCTCGATAAATGATCTGCAACTACGTTCTCTGTTATTTCTTATCCTTGATTGTGAGATTGAATTCTTGAACGAACAAAATCCACCGTAGTAATCTTGGCCTTGCATCCTGTTTAGACATCAAAAATCTAACAAAAACATGATCAGAATAAATAACGGTTGATGAACCAATTAACTATGATAGAAATTTGTCAAATATAAATATTACAGCAAGTAGTACTTTTTTGTCGGAGTGTAATTCATTTGTGCACTGTTTAAAGTTCTACTAGTATAATAAATTACATATGGCTTACCTTCATTTCTCTGTCCTAATACAGAGCCAACTGCATAATCACTGGCATCACACATTAGCTCAAAAGGCAATGACCAATCAATAGATTGCATGATAGGAGTATAAGTTAAAAGACTGGTAATCTTTTCAAATGATTTTTGACATTCTTCTGTCCATTCAAATGTTGAATCTTTTAATAAGAGGTTGCACAATGGTCTGGATATGATACTAAAGTTTTTAATGAACCTCTTATAAAATCTCGTATTTCTTAAGAAATAACGGATTTCCCTGACTGTTTTTAGTGGTGGCAATTTAGAGATCACCTTTATTTTTGCATTGTCAACCTCAATACCTTTAGATGACACACTGTGACCCAAAATAATTCCTGAATCACTCATGAAATGGCATTTTTCTCAGTTTAACACAAGTTATTTTTCTTCACATTTTTTCAAAATATTTTCCAAACTATTCAAGCAATTATCAAATGAGTTCTCAAAAAAAGTTATATTATCCATAAAGACCTTTAAACAATGTTCAACCATGTCACTAAATATACTCAACATGTATCGTTAGAATGTTGCTGGTGCATTACAAAGTCCAAATGACATTTTCCTAAATGCAAATGTTCCAAAGAGACATGTGAATGCGGTCTTTTCCTGGTCTTCTAAAGCAATGGGGATTTGATAATAACCCGAGTAACCTTCAAGAAAGCAGTAGTAGAGATGTCTTGATACTATTTCCAAAATTTGGTCAATAAATGGTAAAAGAAAATGATCTTTTATAGTGGCGTCATTTAGTTTTATATAAATAATACACATACGCCAACTAGATGGGATTCGAGTTGGAATTGATTATCCTTTATCATTTTTATGATAATTGTTTTCGGACTTTTTAGGCACAAATTGTGCAGGATTTACCTACTCACTATCAAAGATATGGTAGATAATGCCTACATCAATAATTTTAAGGACTTATATTCTTACCACTTCTTTCATGTGAGGGTTTAATCTTCTTTGATGTTGATGATCAATCCTGGCATTATCTTCTAAATGTATTATATGTGTGCATATCAAATGATTAATGCATTTTTGATCTTTTTAAAGACCATCCAATTACCAGTTTATGTTCTCTCAACAGTTTTAATACCTTACCTTCTTGATCACTTGTGAGAGAGGAAGAAATTACCACATGATAAGTTTGTTTATCTCCAAAAAATGCATATTTCAATCTTTCTGGCAAAATCTTTAATTCCAATTTGGGTGTTCCTCATATTTTTCTTCTTCAAGTGTTCCTAGTTCCTCAAAGTTTTATTTCTCTTCACCGTCTTCCAGTACCTGTGTAGAATCAAGTACAGAAAAATCATTAGAAATATATGAATTTAATTGTATATCTGATTCAAGAAAATTAGCTGTATAGATTTTCATAGAGTCGGATAAATTCCCCTGAATATGTTCTTCCAAAATTGATTCAATTAGTTCCATGCTCTTCTTGTCACTGTCCTCATCGTGCGGTTGTTTGCACATATTAAAAATATTAAGCTCCAACGTCATATTGCTAAATGTAAAATTCATGGTTCCATTCCTGTAATTAATTAAAGCATTAGCTGTTGCTAAAAATGGATGACCAATTATTATAGGAATTGGCTTATAACTATCTACTTCCGGTTGTGTTTCCAAGATAATAAAATCCACATTATATATGAATTTATCCAATTATAATAACACGTCTTCTATAATTCTTTTTGGTACTTTGACTGATCTATCGGCAAGTAAAAGAGTAGTTGGAGTTGGTTTTAACTTGCCAATATTAAGTTGTTGGTAAATTGAAAATGGAAGTAAATTGACACTAGCTCCAAGATAAAGTAATGCATATTCAATTTTATGATTTCCAATAATACATAAAATAGTTGGATAACCATGGTCTTTGTATTTCAATGCATTAACGGTTGAGAGAATGAACTTACCTGTTCAGCTAGAAAAACTTTCTTTCTTACCTGATGTTTTCTTTTAACGGTGCACAAGTCTTTCAGAAATTTGGCATAAGATGGTATCTGTTTGATGACATCTAACAATGAATAGTAATCTCTACTTGTTTGAATATTTCATATATTTTTGGGGAATTGTTTAGTTTCTTTGGTTCATCAACCTCTTCCTTACCCTCTGAAGTTGGCTCATTTTCAACTTCACGAGGTTCAATAGTGGGTCAGTAGATGACTTTACCACTACGAAGAGTAACAACGATTTAACATATTCTCTGTGTTGATTATCAGAACTACCATTGTGAGGGTTTTGACGACTCTTGGGGTTTGACTGTGATTGTGTAATAAAACTTTCATTTCTAATGAATGGTCAAAGAAGATATGATTTTGGCAAAAATATTTTTCAAATCAATCAATGTTTGTATACTTTGGTTATCGATGTCTTCCTATTTCTCAATGAATGTATGCAAAGTATCCTCAAGGGTTTTCCTAGGCGGTGAGACATATGATGTAAAATTATGAGAATTTTGAAAATTTTGGTGTACATGGGGAGGTTGTTGCGATGGTTGTGCTTGGTTATCATTTCTCTGATTGAAGTTCGAATGATTTCTCCAATGAGAATTGTAGGTTTGAGAGTATCTATTTGGATTTGGTCTTGAAGGTGTTTATGAAACTGACTGGTCATGGAGACATTCTTGTAAGGCTAGCAAGGTTGGGTAAACTTGTGTGACATGTTCATTTGAATTACAAATATAACACGTGACTTCTTGAATTGACTTGACATGATTACTCTTCCTTATTTCTAACGCTTCCATTTTTTTAGCTAGAGATGTATATTTAGTAGAAAGGTCATGGTCTTCCCTAAGGTTAAACATGCCTCTACCAGATGACCGTGATTTTATAGACGGCACATAAGTGCCAACTGTGTCATATTATTGTGCATTCTCTGATATGTATTCTAGGTAATCTAGTACATCTTCAAGACTTTTGTCCTTAAATTCACCATTACACATCATTTCCACTACTTGTCTACTTTTTGGTGTTAAACCCTCATAGAAGTAGGAAATTGACCTCCATGTTTCAAACTCGTGATGTGGATAAACATTTAACGTTTCTTTAAATCTATCCCAATATTGGTAAAGTGTTTCCCCCGACTATTGTGTGAAAGTTGTGATTCTCCTCTTGAAGGAGTTTGTCCTATGAGGGGAATTTTTTTGGGGCCAGAAATTGCTCTTGCAAATCATCCCATATTCTAATGAATCATGACCTAAGGTTCTTTAGCCACATTTTAGCTTTATCTTTTAAAGAAAAGAGAAAAAAACTTAAGTCAAATTATATTAATACTGTAATTTTGGTATATACAAGTATTATATACCTCTTCAAATTCCCTTAAGTGCTGATAAAGATTTTATGATTCTAGACCGTTAAATGGGGGTAAAAGTTGGATGACATCGGATTTAAAATCGAAATGTGATGCATCTGGGGGAAAAGCAATGCAGGTGATCATATCCTAGTGGGATTTATGAATTCTTTGAGTGTCTTGGGATGATTAAGATCGCCATGCTAATACTCATGTTCTACCAGATCAACTGGATTTTCATCTCGGCCATGTGGATTTTTATTTCAATTCTCGATTATTTTGACTAACGATAAAGGTGATGGAGACTCTCTATTTAATCTATTGCTAGATGATCGAGACCAATGTCTTATACAATCTAAATACATACTATATGCTAAAATTTAAATATGCAAATGCAATACTTATAAAAAGAAAAGAAAAAAAATAAACAAGTGCAAAAAAAAAAAAAAATGATAAAGGAAAAAATAAATGTAGTGATTAGATCCTAAAAACGTCATCTGATTTTTGTCAATTCAGTTCTCAAATGAATTTCTCATTTAGCTGTCTTAATTTTTCGAATTAGGTTCTCACAAAAACTTATGGAAGAATCTCTAGATAGGGATGATTCAAGAAATGATTCAAGAAATTCTTTGGTAAAATACAAATTTCATCTTAATTGTATTTTCTGTATCTTGTAATCATGCAGAATCAAGTACACGGTTTTTCTATATGTAAGATGTTGGGGTTTAAAATTCATTTAGGATCAATATGGACATCTTGGATCTACACAAATGCAAAGAAAAAATACAGAAAATATAAAAAATAAATAAAATAAAAAGAAAAATGTGAGGATGTTAAATTATTATTATATCTACTAAATTATATTCTCTGGTAACAGCGCCAAAAACTTGACACACATACAAGATGGTTATTTACTCTCAAGTATTAGAGTATTGAAGTAATAAAATAACCTGGTAAGTCCGGGGTCGATTCATATGGAATAAATTTAATAAAATAAAATAATAATTCGAGTAAAAATAAAAAGGCTTGATAGAAGTGATGGACAATTTTTAAATTGAGATACAACAATAAATTAAAGTCGGAGCTAGGGGATCTACTCTTAATATTTCAAATATAGAGAAATTGTATTTTTTTTTATAATATATAAATTATCAATATTACCCGGTTAATTTACTTCATGAATTAATTATGCTAAAAAATATAAAACCAACCATATAGGTAGTGATAATGAAATTTGTCTATAACAAGTCCAGTTAGGTACTCAATTATGCCAAATATATAAAACCAACCATAAATATGATAATAAAATTTGTTAATAATTAGTCCAAATTTAAATTACTCTCATATAATATTGGGTAAAATATTAACTGTACCAACTAAAATGAGATTGTCTACAACAAATCAAGACACCCCAAATATAAGAGTAGATTAAATATTAGTTTTCAGGATAAATTCCCATATTAAAATATAAGTAAGATTAATTTATATTCTCATATTAAGAGTTTCACCATTTACCCAAGTAAAATGAAATTAGTTACTAATGTCTCGAATAAAAACACACATAATTTTATTTCTGAAAGAAAAATTACAACAAAACTTGAAAAATAAAACACACAAGAGCTAAAACCCTTCACAAATTCTCAAATAGAGACGTATGAAAGAAGATGAAGAAAACGAGGTGTTGCACCTTTACCTATGCACTTTGCATCTAACTATCACGCTCTTTTGGATTTATGGGTCTTGAAATTCAGATTTCATATCTTTTTTCCTATTGGACATCTGAATTAGTATTTGTAATGACTCTAAATATTTTAGCTCGATTTGCGACGAATGAGATTTTTCTTTCCAGGCCAGTAAATAAGTTACGGGATCGATTTAGAAATAACGAGCAATCATTTAATTCCAAGTTAAATTCTTGTTGGATTTCTTCCAAGGCCAACAATAAATTAAAAAGAAGAGAAAGATAGAAGCCCAAGCCCAATCATTCTATTACCTAGAATTTTCTAGAAAATAAAATTTCATAAGTGAATGATAAAATATCAAAAAGGGAAAACATTTTCTTCATTTTCTTGCTTGTGTTGTCGTGAGATTGAGGAAGAGAGGGAAGGGGAGTTGCAATTTTTCTTGTCAAAAACTTGAAGGTTAACAAATTGACCCATCAAATTAAACCCTAAAAGAAGATAAATGAGGTTCTTGGTGTATTGTAAGGAAAGAAAGAGATTGAACTAAGGTAATGGTTCTTGACCTAAATTCTAATGATTTGAGTTTTGATAATTAGATAATTATGGTGTGTTGTTGGTTTGATGAGAGTGTAGTTTGGGTGATTTTGTGTGAAAGAATTGGTGCATGTGGAATGTTTCATGTCTTGTTTACTTTAATAGAAGTAATAGGAATGAATGATAAATTTTGGAGGAAGTGAAGTGTTGAGGAGTATTATTTGATGGTATATAATGTATATAAGTTGTAGTGTTGAAATAAAATGGGAGATTAGAGATGATCATTGGTAAAGCTATCTGTCTCTGGAACCGATGTCGCGTCGCGATGCGCCAAGCTCGCATCGCAACACATACGAGGCAGAAAGAGGCATCTGTCTAACACGGGCGCGTCGCGATGCGAGCTTACGTGCGTCGTGAGGCGAACAAGGTAGAAACGTGCATGAGATTTGCACGAGCATATCACAACGCCGGACACCTAGAAATCAGAATTTTTTTAGATGATGCGACGCGTAACCAAGAGTCTGGATTTTTGTTTTATAATTCGTTTGAGGAATAGAAATGTCCTAAAGGGGTAATCCAATTAGATTAAGGAGTTTTATCTAATTTCGAACATAATTTTATAACTGATGATTCTAACTCCATATGTTCTAAACATATACTCATCAAGAGCTGCGCTCGCCCCCAGCAACGTGAAGGGAACTTAGCTAGGCTTCAAATCTATGAGTGGAGATTTATTTTCTTACGAATTGATTTTATAATTACTTATTTCAGATTAAGATTCATTTCAAGACTTATTTTTTAAACTTTTATGGGGTTAGCCTTATTTAATTATCAGTTACTTATTAAGTGAGATTTGATTCGAAGTTTTACAGTTTATCAGTGATGTTTTATGCTTTTCGATGCATGAGGGAAAAACCCACCTCATCTTTTGCTTATGGAATTGACGGACAGAGACCGTGTGCACACGTAGTCCAGGGCTAGGGGACGGCGATACGTTCAAAACTTGGAGGGTAGCATAGATCTGCACTCCTAGTTCTAGTTTGTGGCTTGGGAGTTAACGATACATAACACCCCAAGACCACCAGTTTCAAGGACAGAGGTGGCTTGCTTTGGGGGACGGCGATACGTAATGTCCCAAAGTCATGGAATTGCACTTCTGGCTCCAATTAGGCGTGTGGGGGACGGCGATACGCAACTCCCTCATACGTCAAGTTTTTCTACAGTACCATAGCTATTTTCTCATAAAGTTTTCAAAAAAATTATTTTTAATTTTAAAGAAAAAGAATCAGATTCAAGGAAAGTCTTTCGAAAAGCTTTAAGTATAATTGGTTTCATATAATGATTTAATCCAGTTTCTTATTTTGTAGCTCCACTCACTGAGATCCTCTAGATTCACCCTACCACTTCCCAGTTCTTTTGCAGGATACTTCTTTTAGTGAGCTATGTGCCATTTTTGGAGACCCTGTTTGAGGACATGTGTTACAATGCAATCACATGTTGTTGGGTCCATCATTCCAGAGCTATATTCATATAGAGTGTAGTCTTCTGAGAAGTTATTTTTTATATTGTTGACCTGAGAGTGATTTTATATGTACATTATATTTACTCTTGATCATGTATATATATATATATATATATATATATATATGCATGTGTTTCTATTCATGATCTTGCATTTAGTTTATTTAAGTATTCAAGATTGCATAGTATGGAGATAAAAACAAGTGTCCTAGTACATATGATAGATGCTTAGGCAACAGTGAGATCTGTTGCCTGCCGGTAACATTCCCGTATCGGGGATGTTACAAAGATGATATCAGAGTATGTTCTAGGGAGTCAGTGATTGCAGTAAGGGAGTAGTAGTGGCTTGTATATGTGGTATACCCGAGGTACTACTATATATAAGTGGATGTTTACTTTATTAACCTTGTCTCGAGGCTTGTCTCATTCTATTCACTTATAATTCTTTTACCTGTAACTGAATATTTTCTTTTCTCTCTTAAATTTTTAGATTTCCATACCGCCCAAGGGGAGAATCGGAGTCAGGGGTAGACCAAGGCGTGGTAGGGCACCTCAAAGTATAAATCTAGATCAGAGATTAGAAGTACCTCCCCATGAGCCAGATATGGGGCAAGGAGTGGAGTTAGTTCATGAGAGTATTTTGAGGGAAGGTAGAGCTGCGCCAGTGGTCCAGCCTAATAACCCAGTAGTTGCAGGCATATAGCAGATTCAGCAGTCGGTGGCAGCTTTAGCCCAGTTAATTACCCGACAGTCATAACCATCTGTTCCCGTACCACCACTAGTAGGAGTGTCAATGTCTCAACAAACAGTAGATTCTCCAAATAATACAAGATCTACTATATTTCGAGACGGACATTCCGTTGTGCCACATGAGCCACCTCTAGTATCGGTTCAGGTTATGCAGCGGCAAGAACTATTGGTATCCTTACACGATTTTCGGAAGCTTCATCCTCCCATATTTTGGGAGTAGAGACCTCCACTGATATGTGTGGTTTTATTGAGGAATCAGATAGGATATGCACGGCTTAGGAGTGCTCTGCGGAGAGGGCAATAGAGTTAGTGAGTTTTCAATTGAAAGATGTCACGAACACTTGGTTTATGTCATTCAGAGATGGTCGGCGACGAGACGCTCCACCTCTGACATGGGCTGAGTTTAGTATAACTTTTCTATCCAGATTCTTGCCATATATTATCAGGGATACTAGAGCCCGCAAGTTTGAACAACTGGTTTAAGGTGAGCATATGACAGTTTTTGAGTATGATATACGGTTCACATGATTGTCTCGCTATGCCCCACATCGGATCAGTACGAAAGAAATAAAGGTGAAGAAGTTTGTAAATGGGCCAAGAGACTATTTATTCTGCTCCATTCATTTTATAGAGACCACTACATACACCCAAGTTCTAGATGCTGCCCCGTGGTTTGAAGTATGGGTCTGAGAGAGACAAGCAAAGAGGTAGTCTCGGAAGAAATCTAGATCGGAGGAGAGGATTATGCCGTAGAAAAGTGGCCCCAATAGACAACAGCATATGTCAGCCCCACCTACGGCATATGAAGATATGGGTTCAGTTTAAGAGGGTCAGAACCGTAGGCCGGCTCAGAGTGTTTCCTCTTGTGCAGTTTCTTCTCCCTCGATAGCCCAACCTAGGCGAACTCTACCACAATGTCCTATTTGTGGACAAGCTCACACCAGGACTTATAGATTTGGGGAGTAGAGGTTGTTATCGGTGTAGACAGATGGGTCATTTGAAGAGAGACCTCCCGGTATCAATAGAGCAGCTGCCATCTTATAGTGCCGTCCCACCTACACCCCAGCCATAGCCTAATAGAAATATATGAGGAGGAGAGCAGAGGCCAGTGAGTATAGGACAAAAAGTAGATGGAAGAGGGAAACTAGTTGGTGATCAATAACAAGCTTCCTCCAACAAAGTTCAGGGTAGAGTGTATACTCTCGCTCCCCAGGAGGTGCATGCATCCAATTTGGTGGTCATAGGTACATTGTTGATCGATTCTGTACAAGCCAGAGTTTTATTTGATTCAGGCGCTACACATTCTTTTGTGGCACCGTGTTTTGTTACTCAGATGAGTAGGGACGTTGAGCCTTTAAACTTCCCTATCAGTATAGCTACCTTATAAGTTACACAGAGAGTGAGGCAATGTTCTATAGACATTGACATATAACTTTCCTACGCTGATTTGGTGGTGCTGGGTATTTTAAGCTTCGATGTCATTATGGGAATGGATTGGCTATCTAAGCATCATGCAGTACTTGGTTACCTGGGGAAGATCGTTACGCTTCTGTTACTGATAGACCAGTAAAAGTCTATAAGGGAGATAAAACTATAGTACCTTACAATTTGATATCAGGTATGCAGGCATTTAAGCTATTTTAGAAGAGAAATACAGATTATTTGGCATATGTAACAGACAGTAGGGTGGAAAATAAAAATCTTGAACAAATCTTGATGGTGAAAGAGTACCCTGATGTGTTTCCAAATGAGTTACCAGGATTACCACGGGATAGTGAGATTGAGTTTTGTCTAGAAGTCATACCCGGAACACAGCCTATATCGATTCCTCCATACAGGATGGCCCTTGCAGAACTTAGAGAGTTGAAGGAACAGTTACAAGACTTACTGGATATTTTATTCACCCCAATGTGTCCCCGTGTGGAGCTCCGGTGTTGTTTGTGAGGAAGAAGGATGAGACTCTGCGACTATGTATAAATGATTGGCAATTGGATAAGGTGACAATCAAGAACAAATATCCATTACCAAGGATTGATGATCTATTTGATCAGTTGTAGGGGGAGCAGTATTTCTCCAAAATTGATATGCGCTCGGTTTATCATCAATTGATGATGAGAGAGAGTGATGTCCCGAAACTAGCTTTTCGAACCAGACAAGGCCATTACGAATTCTTAGTAATGTAATTGGTTTAAGCAATGCCCCTGCAGCATTTATGGATTTGATGAACATGGTGTTTAGACCTTTTCTAGACCTGTTCATGATAGTTTTCATTGATGATATTATGATGTATTCGCGTAGCAAGCAGAAGCATGCGGAACATATGCACCAAGTGTTGCAGACACTGAGAGAACAGAATTTATACGCTAAATTCTCGAAATGTGAGTTCTGGTTGACTAGTGTGGTATTTTTGGGGCACGTGGTTTCCAAAGAAGGCATTAGAGTAAATTCTCAGAAGATCGAAGCTATTTAGAATTGGCATCAACCTAAGAGTGTAACGGAGATTCGTAGTTTCTTGAGATTAGCTGGGTATTATAGGAGATTCATAGAGAATTTCGCCAGAATAGCCGCTTCACTAACGCGGCTAACTCAGAAGAATGTGAAGTTTGAGTGGTCTGATGCTTGTGAGAAGAGTTTTTAGAAAATCAAGTGTCGATTAACTACTGCTTATATTCTTGCACTAACAACAGGGTCAGGAGGATTTACAGTGTATTGTGACGCTTCTAGAGTGGGTTTAGGCTGTGTTTTGATGCAAAAGGGGAAATTGATTGCCTATGCTTCTAGACAATTGAAGTTTTATGAACAAAATAACCCCACCCATGATTTGGAGATGGATGCAATAGTATTTACTCTGAAGATATGGCGGCATTACTTGTATGGTGAAAGATTTGAAATTTTCACCGATCATAAAAGCCGTAAGTATATCCAGAGATAAAAGGAACTTAATTTGAGATATAGAAGATGGGCAGAGTTGTTGAAATATTATGATTGTTCCATTCATTACCATCTGGGCAAAGCTAATGTTGTCGTGGTTGCCTTAAGCAGGAAGTTCATGGGAAGCTTAGCTCATTTTCCAATTGAGAGATGGCGCCCTATCAAACAGATGCAGAGTTGTATTTTGGATGGAGTGAATTTCCAGGTGGCGACGCAAGGAGGGTTGTTGGCATAAATTCAAGTTAAATCCACCATAGTCTATGAAATCAGAGCTGCATAGGAAGCGGATCCTGAGGTACAATGGTTTAGATGTTGATTACAGCAAGGCACGAGGATAAGTACTATTTAGACGGTGAAGATCTTATTAGGAAGCGAAATAAAATTATTGTCTCTCCAGTCCCAGAATTGAAACGTTCAATTTTAGGGAAGGCCCATACTTCATCTTACATCATGCATCCTATGATCACCAAAATGTATCACGACCTTAAAGATCTGTATTGGTAGGATGGCATGAAAAAGGATATGGCAAAATTTGTCACCAAATGTCTCACTTGTCAGTAAGTTAAAGCTGAATATCAGAGACCAGCAGGAAACTACAGAGTTTAGAGGTTCCATAGTGGAAATGAGAGAGGATTACTATGGATTTTGTCATTGGACACCCGCATACCTCAAAGGACTGTGATTCTATATGGGTGATCATAAATAGATTGACTAAATAAGTACATTTTCTCCCAGTAAAGACTAATTTTACAGCAATCTAGTATGCTAAATTAAACCTGGTTGAGACAGTGTCGTTGCATGGAGTACCTATCTTAATCTTCTCCAATCGAGGTCCTCAGTTTACCTCTAAATTTTGGTAGTCATTCCATGAGGCTTTGGGTTCACAATTATGCTTTAGTACAACTTTTTACCCACAGACTGATGGTCAGTCAGAGCGCACCATACATAGCTTGGAAGACATGTTACGAGATTGTGTGATTGATTTTGAGGGTAGTTGGGATCAATATTTATCACTTATAGAATTCACCTATAATAATAGTTATCAAGCAAGCATTCAAATGGCACCATTCGAGGCTTTGTATGGGCGGAAGTGTAGGTCACCAGTTAGATGGTTTGAAGTCGGAGAGTAGAAGTTGTTTGGACCTAATTTAGTATAAGATGTTGTAGAAAAGGTAAAGCCAATAAGAGAGAGGTTGAGTACATCCCAGAGTCGCCAAAAGAGTTATGCCGATCACCAGAGGAAAGATTTAGGATTTGAGGTAGGAGATTTTATGTTCCTGAAGGTATCTCCTTTCAATGGAGTCTTGAGATTCGGTAAAAAGGGATAAACTTAGCCCTAGATTTATCGGGTCATTCCAGATACTTAGGAAAGTTAGAGGAAGAGCATATGAATTGGCGCTTCCACCCAACATGGACATGATACATCCAGTTTCTCATGTTTCTATGCTATGAAAGTATTTTCGAGATGAATCCCATGTGTTGGAGCCTTAGACGGTTGATATCCATCAAGATCCGTCTTATTCAGAAAAATCGGTAGCTGTTGTAGGTAGAAAAGTAAGGAAACTACGATCTCGATGGGTTCCTTCAGTTAAGGTGATTTGGCAGCATCACAAAGAACAAGATTCAGTAACTCATGTTTTGAATAAAACACACATAATTTTATTTCTGAAAGAAAAAATTACAACAAAACTTAAAAAATAAAACACATAATAGATAAAATCCTTCACAAATTCTCAAATAGAGACGTATAAAGGAAGATGGAGAAAATGAGGTGTTGAGCACTTCTATTTGCAGTAGAGGGCTCAGCACTTCTACCTATCTAATTTGCAAATCTTATTTCTTTTCTTTTCTTTCTTTTTTTTTTCAAAGGTTCCCATCCACCGAAAGGTGATTGCAACCTTTTTTTTTCTTTCTTTAAAAAAAAAAAATTATATATTAACATGTTATAATAATATAATATATATATAATTTTGATGGATCCTCCAAAATATATTATATAAATATATAATAAAAATAAAATAAAATTAATAATAATAATAATAATAATAATAATAATAATAATAATAATAATAATAATAATAATAATAATAATAAATACATACATGGGTACATTATAAGCTCATTTAGTTGTCATCTAACTGTCACACTCTTTTGGATTTATGGGTCTTGAAATTCAGATCTCATATCCTTTTTCCTATTAGATATCTGAAGTAGTATTTGTAATGACCCTAAATATTTTAGTTCGATTAGCGACGCATGAGATTTTTCTTTCCGGGCCAGTAAATAATTTCCGGGTTCGATTTAGAAATAATTAGCAATCATTTAATTCCAAGCTAAATTCTTATTGGATTTCTTCCAAGCCCAACAATAAATTAAGAAGAAGAGAAAGATAGAAGCCCAAGCCCAATGATTCTATTACCTAGACTTTTATAGAAAATAAAATTTCATAAGTGAATGATAAAATATCAAAAGGGGAAAACATTTTCTTCATTTTCTTGCTTGTGTTTTCGTGAGATTGAGGAAGAGAGGGAATGTGAGTTGCAATCTTTCTTGTCAAAAACTTTAAGGTAAACAAATTGGCCTATCAAATTAAACCCTAAAAGAAGATAAAAGAGGTTCTTGGTGCATTATAAGGAAAGAAAGAGATTGAACTAAGGGAAGGGTTCTTGACCCAAATTCTAATGATTTGAATTTTGGTAATTAGATGATTACGGTGTGTTGTTGGTTTGATGAGGGTGTAGTTTGGGTGATTTTATGTGAAGGAATTGGTGCATGTGGAATATTTCATGTCTTGTTTCCTTTAATTGAAGTACTAGGAATGAATGATAAATTTTGAAGGAAGATGACGTGTTGATGAGTATTATTTGATGGTATATAATGTATAGAAGTTATAATGTTGAAATAAAATGGGAGATTGGAGATGATCATGGGTAAAGCTATCTATCCATGGAACCGACGTCGCATCGCGACACAAACGAGGCAGAAATGACATCTGTCTAACACGGGATCGTCGAGACGTGAGCTTGCATGCATCGTGACGTGAACAAGGCAAAAACGTGCATGAGATTTACAGTGTGCGTCGCGACGAGTAGGAGACTGGCGTCGCGATGCGACAACCAGAAACCAAAATTTTATTAATTGATGCGACGCGTAATCAAGAGTTTAGATTTTATTTTTTTTACTTCGTTTGAGGAATAGAAATATTCTAAAGGGGTAATCCAATTAGATTAAGGAATTTTATGTAATTTCAAATACTATTTTATAACTGATGATTCTAACTCCATATATTCTAAATAGATAATCATCAGGAACCGTGCTTGCTCCCAGCAACGTGAAAGAAACTTAGCTAGACTTCAAATCTGTGAGTGGAGATTTATTTTCTTTCGAATTGATTTTATAATTACTTGTTTCAGATTAAGATTCATTTCAAGACTTATTTTTAAATTTTTAGGGCGTTAACCTTATTTAATTACCTGTTACTTATTAAGTAGATTTGATTTGAAATTTTTACAGTTTATTAGTGATGTTTTATGTTTTTTGATGCATGAGGGAAAAACCGACCTCAGCTCTTACTTATAGAATTGACGAACAGAGACCGTGTGCACACGTAGTTCAAGGCTAGGGGACGGTGATACGTAACGCCCCTAGACCCTAGTTTCAGAACTTGGAGGGTAGTATAGATCCGCACCACCAGTTTTAGTTTGTGGCTTGGGGGACGACGATACGTAACGCCCCAAGACCACCAGTTTAAGGGACATGAAAGGCATGCTTTGGGAGACGGCGATACGTAACGCCTCAAAGTCATGGATTTGCACTCTGGCTCCAGTTAGGCGTGTGGAGGGACAACGGTACGTAACACCCGCATACGTCAAGTTTTTCTACAGCACAGAGCTATTTTCTCATAAAGTTTTCAGAAAAATTATTTCTAATTTTAAAGAAAAAGAACCAGATTCAAGGAAAGTCTTCAGGAAAGCTTTACGTATAATTGGTTTCATATAACGATTTAATCCATTTTCTTATTTTTTAGCTCCACTCACTGGGATCCTCTAGACTGACCCCACCACTTCCCAATTCTTTTGTAAGATACTTCTTTTGGTGAGCCATGTGCCATTTTTCGAGACCTTGTTCGAGGACATGTGTTACACTGTAGTCATAAATTATCGGGTCCATCATTCCAGAGCTATATTCATATAGAGTGTAGTCTTTTGAGAAGTTATTTTTTGTATTATTGACATGAGAGTGATGTTGTGTATACATTTTATTTACTATTGATCATGTGTGTATATATATATATATATATATATATATATATATATATATATATATATATATATATATATATATGGATGTGTTTCTATTCATGATCTTGCATTTAAGTTTATTTAAGTATTCAAGATTGCATGTATGGTTTAGTGAATATTGCATAGTATGAAGATAAAAAGCAAGTGTCCCAGTACATGTGATAGAGGCTTAGGCGACTGTGGGATCTGTTGCCTACCGGTAACATTCCCATATAGGGGATGTTACAGTATTTTTCCGACACGATAAATAAAAATCACAATAAAAATATATTAAACATAAATATAATTATTATTTTATAAATGTGCTAAATTAAGAGGATTAATGAAATTATAAGTGTAAATATGATTAGTTTTTATTTTAATAAATGCTCACTTTTTAGTGTTCATCACTTGATAGATTTTTATACTTTAAAATAATAATATTTAAAAGTCACTTGTCAAAGTGTGTTGTAAATCCCGTCACTTTGCAATGGGCTATATTTGACTTAGTTCCACTCAAAATCTAGGAAAATACATAACATAAAAGTTGTAGTTCCATGTATGAGCTTTTCAACGGTACCAAAATCATTGAAACACAATATCTATAACCCATTATATGGTCAAACAACTGAGGACTATTCATGAAAGGGGATAAATTAAAAAGGGTACTGAAACTTCAGAAAAATTATTCCAAATCCCAGAAAGATTTACAAGGATTTCAAATCCATTAATACATGATTATATACATAATAACATATTATGAATGAACAAAATGACCATAATAGACATGTCATGATATCTAGGGTGTTACACTATCAGTTGGGTGTGAATTGATGCTCTCGATATCTTGTAATGTATCCAGAGTCGATTCGTCATTCCCGTGTACGAGAGAAATAGGGTTTACCGCTATTCCTATGATGTCGGCGACCATTATATTGTTGGGCTCGCAACCTGTAAAGAGTATAAATATTTCTGCAAAGGGACTAATTGGAGAATAATGGAGTCACCATGCGGTATGAGACACTAGGAATGATTTAAGGTCGCACTACCCCCATCATAAGATCCGACATTAAATCCATTTTGAGTTTGGAATGGCCCCTAACTGATACCAGTATAATATTTACGCTCAAATGAGGTATCTTCATATCTTATAATAAAGTTGCATGCATGTAGACAACAGAACCTGGGCGACGCATGCTGTTCTAGACTCAGGGCCTAGTTGAGAGTACGGAGTAGTCCACGGGGGACTAAACCGGAGAGTAATGGAGTCGCCACCCGGTGTGAACCGGGACAAAGGTTTAAGGCCGCACTCACCCCTCGCAAGGGAAGACCTCAAACCGTTGGGTTCGGAATGGTCCCTTACTTATGTCATTGTGATGATATAATTCACGCAATAAATCGACCGCATCTAATCAATAATCATGTTCAAGCATCACCTAGATCTAATATGCTTCCACTAACTAAATCCTAATCTAAGTTTGCATGCTTAAAAATAAGTCTTTAAACAATAAACACGCAATATCACCCATCGAACATGTTAAGCTATCAAACCAACGCAAACAAATAATGACTTAAACATAAATATAAAATAAATTGAATATCATGCATAAAAAAGAAACATAATCACGCTTTAAAATTAAATAACGAAACTACGTTAAAACATGCTTAAAATAATAAATAAACAACCTAGAACTACATCATGCTCGAATACAAATTTGGATGAGACGAGATACGTGTATCTTAAGTGGTACGTGGTATTGTATCCCGAGTGCAGACCATACTACCGTCCATTCGGAATCGGCTATGGAATTTACGTCCGGGTTTCCATCCGATATACCACAAAAGGGAGACATATATCCCGCTCATCCAACAATCACATCATGCTTCAAACGACTCTCATGCGATAATATTCTAAAATAAATAAAATAAAACAAAAGAAAATAAGTAAAAGGTACCCTCAGGTCTAACCTCTTTCGTCAATCTTTGGAAGTGCTTTCTAAGTCCGTTGGAAGGGCGAATGATCCGAAACTTTTCAAGATTGTTTGCTCACTGTTTTCCTTGCTGTTTTGATGCTCGGGCTGCTGTTTTACCTTCGTTTCACCGCCGTTTGGTCGCTGCATTTCAGGTCGCTGTTTCGGGTGTTTAGTGGACTGTTTTTGGTGATTTTGGTGGTCTCGGGAGGTGCGTTTGTAAAGGTTTTTTGGGGAAACTTTTTGGAGATTTTTGGGATGATTTTAGGATGGTTTTAGGGTGGTTTTGATGGGCTAGGGACGCACAGAACCTGACCAGAACAGCGGACGAAACTGTGCAGTTCAAGGTGCAGTGAAGGGTGTTTCGGGACTGTTTTGGGCGCTAATGTGGAGCTGTTTTGGGGGGTCTTTTTGCGGCTCTTAAGGGCTGGAAATAAGGTTTATTTTAGGGTGTTTTAGGGCTGTGAATGGTGGCTGGAAGTCGGCTAAGGAGAGCTAAGAAAAGGGCTTGGTCGTGAGTTGTCTTGGTGAAGGGTGATGGATGGTGGTATGCGGCCTTGGGATGGATTTTTTCTTCTGGGATGCGGCAATGAGGTTTCTTGGAGGGACTTTGGACGTGCAAGGAGAGGGCTTGGGCGTGTGAGAGAGATGTATATGAGCTAGGGTTGTGAATGGGGGTGAAGGCCTCTTTTTATAGGCAAAGGGAAAAAGGCTTTCCTTTTTAGATTAGGAAGGAATTTCCTAATTGGTTTCTAATAAGGAATGCATCTCCTAATTAGGATTTGGGATTGGATTTGATTTGGTAATGATTTTATTTGATTTCTTTTTTTTAGGTAAGGATTTAACAAGATTTTAACATGTGATTAATGTGTAATTTACCTAAATAAAGGGCAATGGGCGTGAATTACATCTAATGGGCATGGGTTTGGTTTGACTTGGGTTGACTTGGTTTGACTTGGGTTGACTTGGGTATTTGGGCTTGGTTTGGATTAGGTATGTGGTCTAGGGGAGTTTTGGGCCCAAGGTGAGCTTAGAAACGGAGGTATAGCAAGCAACCGAAGCGAAACAACTCGGAGAAATCCATAAAAAAATAGTGTTTTCCAACTTTACCCTTCCAACGTTCTTTTCCCGCGACTTTCATGACTAAGAGGGAGTTGTCTCCATATAAGACTCCTCATCGGGTGTTATGTAAAAATGCAATGTCTACAGTCGCCCCCACTTTGATGGGACTCGTGCAGTGTGTGACAATGACAGTTCTATCAAAGTACGTGCAATGCATTTTTACTTACCTGGCTCGCCAGCTGCCACTTGATTCGCCATGCTGTGTTGAGTTGATGTTGTTGAGGTGCTTCGACCTCTGGTCCATTCCCGAACCGCTGATGTGCTGTGGTGTGGTGAAGTCCATTCCTGAACTGTCACCGTGTTGTGGTCTATTCCCGAACCGATCTCCATTCCTGGAGTGTTGCTGTGATGTGATTTGATGAAGTCCATTCCCGAACTGTCATCGTTGTGGTCCATTCCCGAACCGATCTCCATTCCCGGAGCGTTGCTGTGATATGATGTGATGAATTCTATTCCCGAACTGTCATCGTTGTGGTCCATTCCCGAACCGATATCCATTCCCGGAGTGTTGCTGTGATATGATTTGATGAAGTCCATTCCCGAACTGTCATCGTTGTGGTCCATTCCTGAACCGATCTCCATTCCCGGAGTGTTGCTGTGATATGATGTGATGAAGTCCATTCCCGAACTGTCATCGTTGTGGTCCATTCCCGAACCGATCTCCATTCCTGGAGTGTTGCTGTGATATGATGTGATGAAGTCCATTCCCGAACTGTCATCGTTGTGGTCCATTCCCGAACCGATCTCCATTCCCCAGTGGAGTCGCCAGACTGTAGACAACAGAACTTGGGCGACGCATGCTGTTCTAGACTCAGGGCCTAGTTGAGAGTACGGAGTAGTCCGCGGGGGACTAAACCGGAGAGTAATGGAGTCGCCACCCGGTGTGAACCGGGACAAAGGTTTAAGGCCGCACTCACCCCTCGCAAGGGAATACCTCAAACCGTTGGGTTCGGAATGGTCCCTTACTTATGTCATTGTGATGATATAATTCACGCAATAAATCGACCGCATCTAATCAATAATCATGTTCAAGCATCACCTAGATCTAATATGCTTCCGCTAACTAAATCCTAATCTAAGTTTGCATGCTTAAAAATAAGTCTTTAAACAATAAACACGCAATATCACCCATCGAACATGTTAAGCCATCAAACCAACGCAAACAAATAATGACTTAAACATAAATATAAAATAAATTGAATATCATGCATAAAAAAGAAACATAATCACGCTTTAAAATTAAATAACGAAACTACGTTAAAACATGCTTAAAATAATAAATAAACAACCTAGAACTACATCATGCTCGAATACAAATTTGGATGAGACGAGATACGTGTATCTTAAGTGGTACGTGGTATTGTATCCCGAGTGCAGACCATACTACCGTCCATTCGGAATCGGCTATGGAATTTACGTCCGGGTTTCCATCCGATATACCACAAAAGGGAGACATATATCCCGCTCATCCAACAATCACATCATGCTTCAAACGACTCTCATGCGATAATATTCTAAAATAAATAAAATAAAACAAAAGAAAATAAGTAAAAGGTACCCTCAGGTCTAACCTCTTTCGTCAATCTTTGGAAGTGCTTTCCAAGTCCGTTGGAAGGGCGAATGATCCGAAACTTTTCAAGATTGTTTGCTCACTGTTTTCCTTGCTGTTTTGATGCTCGGGCTGCTGTTTTACCTTCGTTTCACCGCCGTTTGGTCGCTGCGTTTCAGGTCGCTGTTTCGGGTGTTTAGTGGACTGTTTTTGGTGATTTTGGTGGTCTCGGGAGGTGCGTTTGTAAAGGTTTTTTGGGGAAACTTTTTGGAGATTTTTGGGATGATTTTAGGATGGTTTTAGGGTGGTTTTGATGGGCTAGGGACGCACAGAACCTGACCAGAACAGCGGACGAAACTGTGCAGTTCAAGGTGCAGTGAAGGGTGTTTCGGGACTGTTTTGGGCGCTAATGTGGAGCTGTTTTGGGGGGTCTTTTTGCGGCTCTTAAGGGCTGGAAATAAGGTTTATTTTAGGGTGTTTTAGGGCTGTGAATGGTGGCTGGAAGTCGGCTAAGGAGAGCTAAGAATAGGGCTTGGTCGTGAGTTGTCTTGGTGAAGGGTGATGGATGGTGGTATGCGGCCTTGGGATGGATTTTTTATTCTGGGATGCGGCAATGAGGTTTCTTGGAGGGACTTTGGACGTGCAAGGAGAGGGCTTGGGCGTGTGAGAGAGATGTATATGAGCTAGGGTTGTGAATGGGGGTGAAGGCCTCTTTTTATAGGCAAAGGGAAAAAGGCTTTCCTTTTAGATTAAGAAGGAATTTCCTAATTGGTTTCTAATAAGGAATGCATCTCCTAATTAGGATTTGGGATTGGATTTGATTTGGTAATGATTTTATTTGATTTCTTTTTTTTTAGGTAAGGATTTAACAAGATTTTAACATGTGATTAATGTGTAATTTACCTAAATAAAGGGCAATGGGCGTGAATTACATCTAATGGGCATGGGTTTGGTTTGACTTGGGTTGACTTGGTTTGACTTGGGTTGACTTGGGTATTTGGGCTTGGTTTGGATTAGGTATGTGGTCTAGGGGAGTTTTGGGCCCAAGGTGAGCTTAGAAACGGAGGTATAGCAAGCAACCGAAGCGAAACAACTCGGAGAAATCCATAAAAAAATAGTGTTTTCCAACTTTACCCTTCCAACATTCTTTTCCCGCGACTTTCTTGACTAAGAGGGAGTTGTCTCCATATAAGACTCCTCATCGGGTGTTATGCAAAAATGCAATGTCTACAATGCAATAATAATTTAAAGGCATACAAATACGCAAACATAATTTATAAATGAAACAATATATAAATGAAGTTTACATGCAGAATTAAACAGTTGCATCAATAATTAAATAAGCTAAGGCATAGAATAGGTGGGCCTTACCTCAGAAAGGCCTTACCGGATATGGGTTAAGATCGGCCGGATGTAGTATTTAATCTTCATGTCCGGCCGGACTTACTAGAAGTCTGATCGGATGTATTGTGTAGTACATAAATGCAAAAAAACACTCATACATAATAACATATATGATAAACATACAGTTGGATATATTCATAATAAAGTGGTACGTTATATTGTATCCCGAGTGCGAATCATTTTACCGCCCATTCAAAACCGGCTATAGAACTTACATCTGGTTTCCATCCTATATAAAACAAGGTCACATGATCAGATATACAACATGTCTGAACGCACATAATACATGTCTGGCCAGACATAGTTCATAGATCACATATTAAGCAGAGTACAATATGCATATCATTTTGTTTAAACAATAAACTAAATACATGCAATAGTAAACTAAACATATGCATATTGAAGCAACATAATAAAACAACTAAACATGCATAATGATCGGTGATAACTATACACGTTACGGAAGTGCATATATCGCTCAAGTAGTATAAAATGTATCGATCCCATGAGAACTTAATACCTTCGCTATTAATTAATGACATTAAATATTTACGAGTATCTAATAGATTGATTATTGTTTGGATGGTGATTTTTATCTGAAATAAGTAATAAAACAGTGCGAAAGTAAATTAAAGGAAAATTCAATATTATAAAAGTATTTAGGATTGTGAATCCTTCCAACATCTTTTAAAGATGAAGTGATTATCTCATGTTTGTGGTTCAAAGGCTAAAAGTTGGTTAATTAAATCATGGACAGTTCTGCCAGTGAAGAGGATATCTTTTATAGGTTTCGACACGAATCCATTTCTCCGGGCATCATCAAGAAACACACAAAGAAAGTCATAAAATCCATCAGTATTAAACAATCCAATTGGTTTCTGGTGTATGTTTAATTTCGTCCAAGATAGTACTGTAAAAATTTCCTCCATTGTGCCCAAGCAACCTAGCAAAGTAATAAAAGCATAAGCACGATTAATCATTTCAACAAGTCATTCAGACATACCTGGTACAATGTATTCATCTATGTTTGTTGGTTCTATAAGACTCGCCTCTGCCAAAGGTTTTGGGATGCTTCCCAGAACTTAACTACGTCATTCCTGTACGGCCCTTGAAGCGATCCCCATTATTCCAAGATTTCCACCACCATATACTAGGTGCATATTCCTTTCAGCTATGACTCTACCCAATTCATGTGCTGCCTCAACGAATTCTAGCTTAGAACCAACACTAGTACCGTAAAACACACAAATGTTTACAGCCCGTCTCCTTGAAGTTGCTTCCATTTTTTGTGTATTTCTTTCTCAAATCTGGATGTCTTCAAGAGTGCAATAATGAGCTCAATTTATAGATCGTGAAAAATGGTGAGTAATAATAGCACCAGTACCTTCCGAATGATAGTTATTAGCTAAACAATAAAATAAATCGTGGAAGTTAAAAAGTCTAGATCCTGGCAAAGAAAATAAAACAAAATAACAAAACAATCACAATTATTAGTTAAATACAAAGACTTGACAGTATTTACAGGAAGTAATGGCTTGATTGACATCTATGCGTCAAGGACAAGCTTCCCATCCAATTTTCTTACAAATTGGCAAACAGGGTCTTTTAAAGTCAGATTCCCGATACTTAACTGTTGTCTTTATTTTCGAAACTGTGTATATAACATGTGAATTGCATGATACACATATCCACTGGGATGCATCTCAAGAGTCAATAATATATCATCCAAATATTTCTTACTCATGCCATCCCTAATCAATTTAATTTTATCTTCACGGTTATTATACACCATTCTTAAAGAACGATAACGAGTATTACATAAACACCTAATTTCTTAGCTATTCTTTTCTTAGCATAAGTGTTTTTTCCTAAACCAGACATATATGAAATAAAAGAGTCAGAAGACTCACCTACCAATCAGACTCGTGCTGACCAACGAATGTCATTAGGAATACCTTTGATCATCGAAAGTCTCATTTGTTCCATGCGAGCTTTGTAGACTTTCATCAGAGAGTTTTGAGGGAGAGAAAAAAATTGCTTGTGAAGATTTACGAGAACATCTCCCATCCTGAAATATGACTTTACCTATAAAAATAAAACACATAAAAATAAAACACACCAAATATTAATATACACAAATTGCATGGGTTGTCTCCTTACTAGCGCTAAGTTTAATATTGTCAGCTGGACATGACAGCCCGAACGTTAGGCTGGATCTGAAAATATGACACTTTTTTTTATCGCTCAAATGATTCTCCCTAGTATTGATTAACACGTCGACTGTTAACTTTGAATATATTGTTGGACTTGGGGTTGTATACCTTAACAACTTCGTAGGGTAACACCTGAGTAATCACAAATGGACCTGACCACCTTGATTTCAGCTTTCCAGGAAAAAATTTCAACCTTGAATTGTATAATAACAGGTGTTGCATTGGTTCTAGTTGTCTGCGCACTATTTTTTATCATGCCATTTCTTGGTCTTTTCTTTGTATAGTTTGGCATTTTCATAAGCATGTATGTGAAATTCCTCCAATTTATTGAGTTTATGGAGCTTTCTCTCTCCTGCAACTTGTAGATCAAGATTTAACTTCTTTAGTGCCCAGGACGCTTTATGCTCAAACTCCACTGGCAGATGGCTTGCTTTCCCTAACACCATTCGATATGGGGACATACCAATAGGTGTCTTGTAGGATGTCCGATAGGCCCATAATGTGTCATATAGTTTTGTAGACTAGTCCCTCCTTGTTGATCCAATGGTTCTCTCCAAGATTCTTTTGATCTCTATGTTTGAAACTTCAACCAGTCCATTTGACTACAGATGGTAAGCAGTGGTAACTTTGTGAGTAACTCCTTATTTGGATATGAGTGCATCAAAGTATCTGTTACAGAAGTGTGTTGTTGCTCAGAGTGCCAATCCGGATCGTATTTATGTTCGATTCATAAATACGAATAATATCATTTTCCATAATATTACTTATTTAATGGTAGCACCTCTTGTCTTTTATATACATATTCGATCTAATTGTGATTAGATATCTAATTATGATTGGATTGAAACTAAATCTGATTTAGTGATACGTGTATATTAGACAAAGACCCTAAGATTTACAACGTAGTGTGCAGTTACAATATAATTTGTAATTGACATTGAGAAGTGTCACTATAAGTTGCATGTCCTTAAATAAATTTCCTGGTCAAGATTTACTAACACGGGTCGATTATTAAAATCCACTGAGACTAGTACATGTCTATATCGTGACTTGATTCGATGATTTATCCTAATGAACCATGAGTCTCGGGAGACTTGTATAGATATGTAGGTGTTTATTTGATAAATACTAAATGACTCACTGAAGATTTCCTAATAGATGGTACAACAACATCAATATGAATCTTCTCAAGTTGAGCGAGTATAGTGGTCCTTTGGCTTGAGATACCACTGTAGATATATGAGTTATCCTCCACACTTTGATGACAGTCACGTCACCAATCTATTTATATCAGACCTCCTCATGTTTATTGTGTGTGGATTGATGCTCATAATATCCTGTACGTATCAAGATAAAAATAGGGCATATGCATCCTATACGTGTTTAGGATCTAGTAAATCCATGGTCGGGTATAACTTTGGAAATTAGTTCCGAGTATTATTTAGAGATCGTAAATTTATAAGTCGACTATGTTATACCGAAAGGATTTGAAGTTTTTATCTATATCCCAGGTATAATACGGATAGCCTATGACGAAGGGATTATACGTATGCAATGACCTCGACTTACATAGTTTAGCGAGATTATCCATGGTCGTCATAATTCATGAGTGGGTGAATTATGGACATAAAATTGGATTTCGTGACGGATAAACCTAAACTTAGAGAGTCTCACAGTATGAAGTGTATTAGTTGAGCACTTGGGCAACACATTATGAATAATATAGATTATTCATAATACTTCAATGGATTAAATGAGTTAATTCGAATCGTTTAAACGATTAAACGAAAACACATGCTTTAGGAATTTTGGTCAATCGTAATTATTTTGTATTTGTATTTGATATATAATTTGATTAGATGCACATTGATTAATTGTCAAATAAGACTTTGACACATGCCATTAATATATGTATTTGTTATTTAATGTAAATAAAAATACATATATAATAATAATTATATTAATTAATTATTTAGATATTTAAATATTAAATATTTAAATAATTAAATAATATCCATTTTTTCATAATTGTTAAGATAAATGTCTAAGTATTATTGGTGACATATGGCATATTTTAATTAAACTTTAGGTGTGCAAATTTGATTTGTTAACATAAATTTTGATTTTGTTTAATTGGATTAAAATTAAAAATTGACCAAAATGCCCTTGTAAAGTTGGTTGACCTTCTTTTAATTTGGAAAATTTTGTTTTCTTCATCATAAGGAAGCGATAGCCGAAAATCATCATCACCAAAAGCTCTCAAATCATATTTGATGATTCATGAAGAAAGGGAAGAAAAATTCAAGAAAAAGCTTAGGAAAATTAGAGATTAAAAGGTAATCTTTAATATTCTCGAGTTTAGAAATTTAGTTTCTTATTCTTGTATTTCTAGAATAGTTCTAAGGTTTTCTTTACTTGTTAAAATTGGGGTTTTTGGTGTTGGAAGATGAAATGGAAGTATTTAAGCATGTGTGAAGTACGATTGAAAGATATTATTATAATATTTGTTCAATTTTATCATTTGATGATAAGTTATCATTCTAGAGTGTTATGACCACTCTTGTAATGCCTAGAATTGTTCTTGGGTACTTCATTGGTGGTGACTGGAATTGGTGTTTTGATTAATATGATTAATGTTGAAAACGTTAGCTTAAAGCATGACAAATTGACATTGTTGATTTCAGGATCAGATCTAGAAAATTTGGATTTATGTTGATGAAATTGATGTCATATAAATATATTGTATATGTTTTGGGTATTGGAACAATTACCAGAAATTATTTCGAAGTTCAAATAAATTAAAACGGTGAAAAACGGTATTACCGGGTGACTTTTGATTCAATTGAGTGATGGCTGCCGAAATAGTGAAATTTATCACTGTTTGGACAGCCCTTAAACTTCCCTAATACTATTGGGGCTAAAATAGGCAGCCCTCATGTGTATTGGATAGTCGGTTCGATCAAAAACGTATTTTATGCCATTTTATGAAAAAATATTTTCGTAAAGATTTCACGATGTTTCTTAACTATTTATGTCGCTATTTGATACCGAATAAATATATTTAGGTGAAATATGAATGAATTACTCATATTGGATATTGAATAATTCATTCGGTAATTTAAAAAGTTTTAAAATTATAATTTTGCCCGAGTAGCGCTTCCACCACATCCATTGCCCAAAACCTCAACCCCACCATCAGTGATAATTGCCCGAGTTATTCTGAAGTGAGTGAGAATATTCTTTTTAAGGAGTTTTATCATCACTTTTGAATCATTTGATGGCAGTGTTATTGCTTCAACCCATTTGAAGACGTAGTCTACTGCAACTAGTATGTACAGGTTTCCGAATGATGGAACAAAAGGTCCCATAAAATCAATCCCCCATACGTCAAATATCTCCACTTCTAGAATGTTTTGCTGAGGTCCTTCATTTCTCCTCAAAATATTTCCCGTTCTCTGACACCTTTCACATTAAAGAGCAAATAAGTAAGCATCTTTAAACAGAGTGGGCCAAACAAACCTGATTGTATAAATTTAGCTATAGTTTTATCTCCACTTAAGTTTCTGTCGTATGGTAATGAATGACAATACTTCAAGACACTATTGACCTCTTCTATTGGAACACAACGTCTCATTAATTGATCATCACAACGTTTGAATAGGTATGGCTCATCCCAAAAATAGTGCTTGACTTCCATGAAGAATTTCTTCTGTTGCTTATGTGTCAATTCCAACGGCCATTTTCCCGATACTATGTAATTTACATAGTCAGCATTGTTTCTCCATTCTCAAGCCTTGATAAGTGATCCGCCACTTGATTTTCTGTCTCTTTCCTGTCTCAAATCCCCATGTCAAATTCTTACAGTAGAAGCACCCAACGGATCAATCTAGGTTTGGCATCTTTCTTCGTGAACAAGTATTTAATCGCTGAATAATCTGTGTAGACCACTACTTTAGTACCCAGCAGATATGAGCGGAATCTATCAAAAGTAAACACAACTACGAGCAGATCCTTTTCAGTTATTTTATAGTTGAGTTATGCTTCATTCAGAGTTTTTCTGGAGTAGTAAATGATGTGGAAATTTTTTGCTTCATGTTGTCCCAAAATCGTACCGACAACAAAATCACTAGTATCGCACATCACCTCAAATGGAAGAGTCATGTCTCGTGCTACTATGATGGGGGCAGAGATCAGCTTCTATTTCAAGATCTCAAAAGCTTGGTGGTATTCTTTGGTGAAGTTGAAAGGTACGTCTTTCTCTAACAGATTGCATAGAGGTTTAGCAATCTTGGAGAAGTCTTTGATAAATCTCCTGTAAAATCCTGCATGTCCGAGAAAATTGCGAATCCATTTGATAGATGATGGTGGGGGTAGTTTTTCAATTATCTCGACCTTTTCTTTGTCTACCTCGATTCCCTTTTGTGAGATCCGATATCCTAGGAAAATACCTTCATGCACCATGAAGTGACATTTCTCCCAGTTGAGTACCATCTGGTATCTTCACATCTTTGTAACACTTATTCCATATTTTAAAAGCAGTGGTAAAAAAAGTCTCCAAACATAGAAAAATCATCCATGAAAACCTCCATACTTTGTTCCAGCATGTCTGAAAAGATGGTCATCATGCAACGTTGAATTGTGGCAGGAGCATTACATAGTCCAAATGGCATTCTGCGGAAAGTAAAAGTATTATATGGGCATGTAAAGGTGGTTTTCTCCTGATCTTCTCGTGCGATGGTAATCTGATTATACCCCGAGTATCTATCCAGAAAATACTAGAATTCATGTCCCGCCATTCTGTCTAGCATCTGTCAATAAATGGTACCAGAAAATGATCATTCTTTGTTGCTTTGTTCAACTTCCTATAGCCCATGCATACTCTTCATCCAGTCACCGCTTTTGTTGGAATCAGCTCATTTTTTTAATTGGTGACTACAGTCATTCCTCCTTTCTTTGGCACATATTGCATAAGACTCACCTAAGTGCTGTCAGAGATAGGGTATATGATGCCAATATCCAACCATTTGAAAATTCTTTCTTTATGACCTCCTTCATGATTGGA
This sequence comes from Zanthoxylum bungeanum, assembly GCA_019454045.1. Lineage (NCBI taxonomy): Eukaryota > Viridiplantae > Streptophyta > Magnoliopsida > Sapindales > Rutaceae > Zanthoxylum > Zanthoxylum bungeanum. Next base: position 40,274 of record SKCR01041028.1, read on the forward strand.
TTTAGTCTCTGTTGATGCTCTACTGTCACTTTGTACTCGTCGTTCATCAGAATTTTATGCATGTAAAATGATTGACTAATGCCTCGAATCTCTGCTATCGTCCAACCAATGGTTTTCTTATGTTTTTGTAACACTCTCAGCAACTTATCTTTCTGCTCCAATGTTAGTGACGAAGAAATAATCCCAGGTAAATCAGAAGAGTTTTCTAAGAATGAATACTTGAGACGGCTCGGAAATGGCTTTAGTTCCAACTGTGGTGGTTCTTCAATCGAGGGCCTGATTCGCTCTTTTTTATAGTTCCAAACTTTCCATCTATGGTGTCGATCTGAAGCGAGAAATTCTGTCAAGATAGTTGATACATTCCAGAATTTCATCATCTAGTTCGCTGTCAGTCCTATTGGTGATGCAAGCTTCAAGGTTTTCCATGGAAAGTTGCATTGCATCAGTATCCTGGATGATACTATCTAAAATATCAATTCTGAAACATTCCTTCTCTTTTTTGTCATTCGAGAATTTCATGGCTTTGAAAACATTGAATGTAACTTCATGGTCCTACACTTTTATGGTTAGTTCTATTTTTTGTACATCAATAACAGTTCGACCTGTAGCCAAGAATGGTCTCTTGAGGATGATAAGTACATCTTTGTCTTCCTCTATGTCAAGGACTATGAAATCTGTAGGGAAAATGAATTTATTGACTTTAACCAATACATATCCCACTTCACCTCTCGAGAATGTGAGCGATCTATCAGCAAGTTACAGAGTAATTAAGGTAGGCTTTGCTTCTCCAATTTACAGTTTCCTGTAAATAGACAAAGGCGCCAAGTTAATGCTCGCACATAAGTCACATAAAGCTTTACCAAAGTAATGTTCTCCTATAGTGCAAGAGATGGCCAAACTACTAGGATCTTTCAACTTTGGGGGAAGCTTTCTCTGAATAATGGCGCTATATTCTTCTGTCAATGCTTCTGTCTCGTAATCTCCCAATCTTCGCTTTCGTGACAGAATGGCTTTCATGAATTTGACATAGCTGGGCATTTGTTCCAATGCTTCTGCAAATGGAATGTTGATATGCAGCTTTTTAAAGATCTCCAGAAAATCGAGCAAACTACTTATCTAGTTTATGTTTCTGGAGACGCTGTGGAAAATATGGAGGTGGATTGAATCTTTCTCGATCATATTTTTCTTCTTTTTCCTCCATCTGTGGATTTGTTTTGCTGCTTTCTTTTGGAACATCCTCAGTTTATGTTGCTTGGAAGGTTACCTTGCGGTCTGTAACTCTAAGCATTGGCTAGTTGTCTCATTTGATTCCCAAGGGCTTTAATCGAAGCTGCTTGATTTTAAATTAATGCTATTTGAGAGTCATATTTTGCTTCTAACTTTTTCAAGTAGACCAACACTTCTATTATTCCTGGTTCTTTTTCATACTCATGGCTTTTGTTTTGTTGTTGGAATCCTGGTGGTGGATTGTTCCTTTTCCCTGAATTATTGCTCCATGCGAAATTAGGATGATATCTCCACCCTGGGTTGTACGTGTTCTAATATGGATTGTTTCCTTGTCTGTTGAAATTTCTGAAATAATTCACCGTCTCATCATGTTGGTTGTAAGATTCTGACTCTAGTGCTCCTCCATATGGTGAACTTGTGGATACAACATTAAGTTTCATGCTAAAAGTTTCCATGAGTTTGCACATCTGATCCAGCTTGGCATTTATTGCTGTGTTGGCTCCAACTTTGTAGATTTATGCTATTCGTTGGATCATACTCCTTTCTGTTGGCCACAGAGAATTATTGTTGGCCATTTCTTCAATTAAGTCCCAGGCCCGATCTTCTTCTTTTTCCATTAACGCTCCTCCAGTAGCAGCATCTATTGTGGTTCTCCTTAGTCCAGAAAGTTCATTGTAGAAAGTTTGGACTTGTAGCCACTTTACAATCTCATGGTGATGATATTTTCTGAGCAACTCCTTATACCTTTCCCAAGCTTCGCATAGGGATTCTGAGTCATGTTGTACAAAAGGATGTAATGTCATTCCTCAGCTCTGCAGTTCTGGCTGAGGGAAAGTACTTTGCAAGGAATATGTTGGCAAGAGTGTTCCAAGTTGTGATGGAACTTGTAGGTAGTGAATGTAGCCAATCCTTACTTATGTCTTTCAAAGAATATGGGAACACACGCAGTCTTATTGCTTCTTCAGCCACTCGGTTGTAATTGAATATGCCGTAAACTTTCAAGAAATTACTGATGTGGGTATTAGGATCTTCAGTTACATTCCCCCCAAAATGTACTGATTGTTGTATCATCTGAATGCATATTTTGATGTTACATGTATTTTCTGGTAAGAGAGGAAGTACAATACATAAAATGAAGTCGTCATTCACCGAAATAGTTTTCTCTCGAATGGGAATTGGTGGTGCAACCTCTAAAGGTCTAGGTTCCATGTTGATTAGTGCTTCTTGACCTTCACGCATTTCCCTTCTCAACTGTCTGATGGTTCTTTCAATTTCTGGGTCAAGTGGTCGGATTTCAAAGTTTCTGGTTCTTCTCATGTAGTGTCTGAGAACCTGAAACACAATAAAACAAAAATAATAAGTAAAAACAAATTAGACACAGATAAATGTATCTAACCCCCAAAATAATAGTAAAATATAAATAAGTCCCCGACAACAGCGCCAAAAACTTGATCGGTGATAAACACACACGTTACACAAACACATTTATCACTCAAGTAGTATAAAATATTTCAATCCCATGAGTACTTAATACGTTAGCTATTAATTAATGACGTTAAATATTTAAGAGTATCTAATAGATTAATTTTTGTTTGGATTATGATTTTTATCTGAAATAAGTAATAAAATAGTGCGAAAATAAATTAATGGAAAATTCAATATCATAAAACTATCTAGGGTTGTGAATCCTTCCAATATCTTTTAAAAATGAAGTGGTTATCTCATGTTTGTGTAATATATTGGTTTATTAACCTGAAACATGAAAATATGCAAAAGTCTTTTTCGATGGTCAGATGCAAACACCCAGTGTAACCCAATTAACTATATTCATATGTTAACCAAGTTATTTGAATTCATTGAGATTAAGTTCCAATTATGGCTACCCTTACCTGACAGATATATTCCTATCCTGTAAGAAAATATACCTAATAGTCTCTTTCCCCAATGTGAGATCGTGAGCTATTGAGCCTAAGGCTAAACCTAAAATCAATTTTCCAAGTTCATTTTAAGTTTACCAAATCAATCTTATTAATGGTCAGTTAACAAGAAGCATTAAACTTAAGGCTCAATAAATAAACCTTTATATTACCCAAGACATAAAATAATCACTTATAAAACGGTGATATTGGAATTCATCACAACCCTAGATATGAGGTTTAGTTACCACACATATCTAGGACTATTAAAGACATAAATAAAATAAATTACATAAAGTCAAGCATGGAAATTAAAAAGATAAATTAACAATTAAAGAAAATACCGGGGTGTTTAGAGGATCCACTTTTATTACTTCTAATTTAGATATCTCCCTTATTATAATATATAAACTTTGCATGATATTACCAACCGACCATATAGGCAATATCCTGATTAATTCCAACCAACCATAAAGGCGGTATCCAATTTAGTGAGGTTAAAATCAATTTAATTAAGTCCAACCGACCAGAAAGGCGGTATCCTATTAAGTCAGGTTTTAAAATAGTTTATATATTATAATTAAATGAGATTAATCTAAAAGCTTTACCCTTTACCCCGGCAGAGAGGAGTTACCTCATTATAATGAAAAAAGAACTATTGCATAAAATAAAAATTAAATACAAGAAAGCTATAAATAAACAAACAATATATAATCTTCTTAATATTCTTAAGGAAATCCCTAGAACAATGTATGAGTTTTCATTCTGATTTTGGCCTCAATTTATAAGCAAAACTTGATGCCACACGTCACGACGAGTGAAATATTATGCATCGCGATGCGCCGTTGATCTTGGACACGTGTATGCGGCTTTCATGAGATGATGACACGTGGCTGTTGGCAGAATTATTGGCTCGGTGTCGCGATGAGTAAAGTTGTGCACCTCGCGACACTGATATCATGTTGACGTAAGCAATGACGCATGGTGTTGATAGGTTGAATTATTATGCTGATGTCATGATAACAAGTGTCAGTAGAACAGTGACTGTTGCACGTCGCGATTTAGAGAACATGTGCGTCGTGATGCGAGAAATGGCAATTTTGCCCTTTTTGCCAATTTTTTTTGTGTTTTGGCCTCGATTTGATTCCAGTGAGTTTTGAAACCTTATTTATCTACAAAATACACAAAACACATCAAAATATTCACAAAACTCAAGAACTAAACAAAATAATAAGTCAAAGGGACGATAAATATTGATATAATTTTCACTTATCATATAACATAATGGTCAAAAGAGAAATACAAAAATACCTAAGCATGTAGTGGATCTACAGATTACAATAAAGTTGGCTGGATATATGTATATTTGGTCGGATGTGTGTGCATGTCCGACTGGAATCTAAAATTCGAAGAAATATTAAAAAGGCATCCTCAGGTCGTTCCTTTGTGTTTGTTGTGGCTCAGAATACTCTTGATCGTCAGGTTGTTGCATGGATTCTTGCAGGAAAATATAGAACTCCAAGGATAGGTTTTGTGACAATCTCTATTTTCTCTCTAAAGTGACAAGTTTTCAATCTTCTTGCAATGATTTCTTTGGTAGATTCGAACTAGTCTTTTATGAAGGATAAATGCACTTTTTATAGTACAATATGAGGGTTTGAGAATGGAAGGGAAACATAATCCTTCCATTCCCTCCTTTCTGTCTCGGGTGATTGGCAATCTGTCTATAGTTACATGTCAAACTATTGTATGGTTTGGAATGTATATCCGGTCGGGCGTAATCAAGTCTGTGATACCAACTGTTTGAATTTTTACATATAGGTTGACCAAGTAAGACATGTCTGGCTGGCCATAATCAGATCATGTAACTTCTGTAACTGATGATCTGCTCGTTCAAGGGAAACTGTGTCATATCTGGTCGGATGTAGGGTTTTCAGGATATATCTGGCAGGATTTACTAGCTAGAGAGAAGGTAGGTCAGATATAGGTAATGTCTAGCCAATTTTTGGCTATATTCCTCTGATTTCTTTTCCTTATTGGCATTCATCTTTGTAATTTCCCAAACTTTCAGAGGGTGTCCCCATAAGAGACTCGTCATCGGGTATCCATTTCATGATACTCTAGAATCATTGGCCATGGTATACTGTAGAATTGTTCCGAATTTTTGTATAAAAAATTACGATTATAGGGCTTAATATACAGAATTGTCCACGACGGAGATACATTTTATCTATATCTCCAGTATAATTTAGCCAAAGAGAAAAAATAATGGGTTTTGGATTAATTTTGAGCGAGTTTGAAGGTTTAATTAGGACTTTTAATTTGATTAATTCAAGCATCAAATTGGAAGCACTGATGGATTACTTATGAGTTTAAACAAAGGTTTATAAGGGAATTAAAGTAATTCTTATTATCATTTATGTTGCAAATTATTTACAATTTATTCCAAGTCAGTTACATGAGATGTGTCTTTAATTCATGCTTGTTTGATGTGTATGAAATAATAGTAACCAATTTGATTAGCCTAGAAATGCATGTGTAACTTAATTAGGCAAATTAGTGTAATTAGGCCTAATTATTGTGTATGACACAAAATTATCATTCTAGAGTTCCTTAAGCCACTTCTTGTTGACCTAGAATTGTTCTAGAGTTGCTTTATAGTGGGGGACTCTCAATTAGTTATTAGGGATTTGGATTTATATGATTTTGAATTAATTAGGTGATTATTTGATTAATTATATAATTAATTCAATTATGACTTAATTTGTGAAATTGAGATATTATTGATGAAATTAGATTTGTAATAATGCGTATGAAAAATTCTCGAAATTATTCTGAAAGCGTTTTGAGAATTTTTTTTATAAATATTATATTATGGACAAAATCATAGTTTACTAAAATTATGATTATTTAGCCATTACTATAATACTCAAACTATTATAACAGTGCATATAATACGTAGAAAAATACTCATGCTTTGGGAATTTCTAGTAAACAATCACATTAGGGGAAAAATAATAATTTCCTGAAATTATAATGATTAGATACTGGTACAGTATTGGATCACTGTAATATTGGGCTGGTCTGATTCCACGATAAAACTGCTTATCTGGTCATCCCGGTTGCCAGGTTCAGTGAACCAGTAAATCGATTAACGTGTAATTGTAAAAACAAGTGTTTTCAAAAAAATTATCATGAGTCTTTATGCGTAATTACTCCCAGTATTTGGTATTAATGAATGATTAGAGTGAAATATGGATAATTTGGAGATATATGATATCGGTTAATTTATCCAGACTGAAAATTATTTTAAAAGTCGATTTCATCCGTCGACTCGCTTTCTTACCACGCCCCTCTGAAAACCCCTACACAAATGTGGTATTTTGTCGTATTTTTTAAATATAATGTAATTTATAAAAAAATGAGTATATTATAAAAACATATTTTAATAAAAATTACTTTATTAACAAACTATATTTTTCTATTAATTTATAAAAACATATTTTAATAAAAAATTCATTCGTGCTTACCTCTCAATTACTCCGCCGTTGATTTGGTCTATTGATCATTTATATTGGGTATATTTATATCACATCCCAGTATATCTAGGACATAATCGGCAGGAGACGGCGTCACCATCTCCACAAGCTTATGACATAACATGCATGACATGACATAATTTGTACGTGACAATGACTTAACCCGAATATATATGGACATAATCTTGTAATCATTACATATTCTTAGAAACATGTATAACTAACATAACTTACACATAAATTAATTTAAATAACTTTATACAACATGATCTATATAAAATAATATCTTGTGACCCCATGGCTTAGTATGGCTAGCATATACAATGTAGACTCATGATATTTTATACCTAATGACCGTAACTGGTATCCATCTTCTCCAAAGCTCATCCTCTTCATACATGAAATCAAGCAATATAAAAATAAATAGTGGTGGTAAGTCGCATAAACGACCTAATGAGTAAATATTGAAAATAAGTACATAAAATAACATAACATGTATAAAAGAACTTGATTCAATATAGAATAGCAAAGCACAAAACTTGCAAAATCATGACCAAGTGTCATAACACACATGTAAACTTAACTTGGAAATATTAACTTACGTGAAGCTTGAAAACTTATCAACATAAAATGTCGATTTAAACATGTAATTCTTGATCATTGATGCATAAGTAAGTTTTGGAACATTGTAAATGATATATTGTAATTAAAAATCATGTACTACAAAGGTAAATATGAATTATAAACTGTAGACATGATCTGAAAGCGGTAACATGAACTGAAAACATGACTATAAACTGTAAACATGTACTAAAAACCATAAACATGGCTGCAAATTGTAATTGTGAATTGAAAATTTAAATATGAACTGGAAACTATAATCGTGATGGTAACTTTAAATTTGAATTGAAAATGGTTGTAGAAATTTTAAGCTGAAAAATGTAATATGAAGCATAGAAATATAAACTATAACTGGACTGTAACCTGAAAACATAAAATGTAACTGAATTATAAGCTAACAAACATAATTTGTAAATAGATATTGTATGCAACTATTATGAAAACGACACTAGTATCATAACATTGGAGCATGAAACCTATTCAGTAGACCTAGCACCGCATAAGTAGGGTAACATGAATATGAACATGAATAAGCCTAAAAAGGTTTCAAAAAAACATTAGGTGAGCTGAAGCTGAGCATACTCGAGTAGCTATAACCACAGTATAACCTACTTAGCGAGAACCTAACACCGCGTAAGCAAGAAGACATGAACATGAACATGAATATGAGCATGAGCATACTCGAGTTGCCATACATAAGGGAACAACACTCTATTGATATTTTAAACACATATAAAATATCTATACAGTGATCAAGATTCGAACGTCTCCCCTGTATCACCATACGTATCAGGATTCGACCGTCGCCCCCGCGTATGCTTACATACTAAAAGTCACGAAAGATGAATTGTAAATCATGGAACATAATTGTAAAACTTGAAACATGACTGAAACCATGACATGTAAGCTGTAAACCATGAAACATAAACTGAAATCCATGAAATGTAATATGTAAGTCATGATCGTAGCTGTAAATCATGAAACTGTAACAAAAAATCATAAATTATAAACATATACTTTAATTAGAATTCATGACTGTAAGTTGAAGATGTATACTGTAAACATGGTTGTAAAAACATGGACTAGATAACATGAATTGTGAACTGTAAGACATGACAGCAAAGTGAAAAACGTAGACCGTAAATTATAAAACACGAAGATTGGAGTGAAATTCATGAACTGAAAGCTGTAATTATGAATTGAAGTCATACAAATCATAAATTGAAAACTGAAATCATGAATTGTAATATGTAAGGTATGAACTGAAAACGTTTGAATAGTAACAAAACACGTAAATCATGAGATGAAAAATGTAAGTTATAAACTGTGAACATAAACTAAAATATGAGAAACATAAGTTATAAACACGAACTGTGACCTGAGACTTATAACACGTAAACTTAAAACATAAACTGTAAGTTATGGTATGAAAACTGAATAACATGGACTACAAACCCTTAAAATGTGAGATGTAACTGTAACACATTGTAGGCACTGTATTTTTACATGTAAGTTCCGATGATGAGTCTTGTATGGAGGTACACCTCTTTAAGTTTTGGAAGTCGCGGGAACGGACGTCGGAAGGAAAAGTCAAAAATCCATACCTTGTTGGATTTAATTCGTTTGCTTAGCTGTGGGTTTGGTCGTTGGACCTCTGTTTTAAAACACACCATTGGCCCAAACCCCCGCAAGTCACACACCAAGCCCACACACCATCAAGCCATACACAAAGCCCACCAAAATGAACAAAACCCACGCCCAAGACCCTTAACTCACGCCCATCTCCTTCCAAATTAACAAACCCGCATATTAAACACATGTTGAAAATAAATAAAATCACCTTCCCAAATTAAAAGATTCAAATCAATCACCTTCCTAATTAAATTAAATCACATTTCTAAACTAAATAAAATAAAATCAAATCAAATAAAATTACCTTCCTAATAAAAGAGATCATTTCCTTATGACACACTAATTAGAAGATATCCCCATGATTACATAATATTCCTTTCCTACCCGTATAAGGTAAAACCCAACCCTTGCCTATAAAAAGAAGCATAAACCAACCCTTCACTCCCCTAGCCTAAGACATTCACGCTCAAGCACTCCAGAGAATTTCCCTCATTACCGTGAATAAGCCCTCAAGAGAAGCCCTCATATTGTCGTAATAAAACAACCGAAACAGTCCCTCCCCCAGCAGCCTTTATTCACGCAAATAAGCCTTCATTACCCCCTGCAACCCTTGAAACCCCTCTCTAATCGCAAACAAACTGCCCAAAAAATCACCCCAAAATCACCGAATAAACTGCCATGAACTGCACTTTCTGACCACCGAAAAGCCCCATAAAAACTGCCAGCAAATATCGAAAAAATTGTATTAACACAGCCCCACTTTATCAAAAAATCTGCACAGTAAAACCACCTTCTGACCATCAAAAATCTGCCCAGAAACTGCACTTTCACCACCGAATAAACTGCCCAGAAACCACCTTCTGACTACCGAAAAACTGTCCAAAAAAACTACCCAATAAACCACAAAATAGTGACCAGAAAATACAGCAAAACAGCCATGAAACAAAGTAAAACAGCAGCCCAAAACAACGAGACAGCGAAGGAAATCAACGAACCAATAAATCGAAAAAGTTACGGAGTATTAACCCTTCCGAAGACCGCGAATGCACTTCCAAGAGACGACTTAAGAGGTTAGACCTGAGCGAACCCTTTTTATTTATTCTCACACTTTCTTTCCGTTATTTATTTTATTTCTTCGCATGTATATTGTGAATTCGTGAATGTTGTGGCCATGGGATGAATGAAATATGTGTTATCTCTTGTGGTATATCGGATGGAAACCCAGACGTAAATTCCGTAGAAGAATCCGAATGGACGGTAGTGCGGTCTGTACTCGGGATACAATGCCACGTACCGCTTGAGAGACACACATATTTCGTTTCATCCAATTTGTGTTTATTCGTTGTTTATTAGAAATAGTATATTACTTTTCTGCATGATTAGGTTGTTTAGTACGTTATTGTTATGCATGATTTAGTTGATTATTTCCAAGCATGGTTTATTTATTTCATTTGCATTAGGAATTTAATTATGTCCCTTCTAAGTTCATGTTTAGATTGTTATTTATTTATATTGTCATGTTTGTCGATTTAATGCGTTCATGTGCTTGCGTGCTTGTCGTTATGCCGAATTACTTTTATGCATGCAAACTTAGATTTAGGCTTTACTTTTATGCATGCGAACTGAGACATAGGTTGTATGTAAACTTAGACGTAGGTTACCCTCGCATATGTAGGTCGCGTAGACTTGGTTAAATTATTGCACATATATTTTCATTACAAATGGCATAAGTAAGGGACCATTCCGAACCCAACGGTTTGAGGTCTTCCCTTGCGAGGGGTGAGTACAGCCTTAAATTATTTTCCCAATTCACACTGGGTGGCGACTCCATTATTCTCCAGTTTAGTTCCCCGTGGGCTATTCCGTACTCCCTATTAGGCCACGAGCCTAGAACAGCGTCACCGATTTTTGTGTCCTATAGACTGCCGACCCCACTAGGGATAGAGAATCGGCCCCGAAATAATATCTTGTAACGATTGTGATTTATGCTTTAGTTAACTGTGTCTACCGTGGGTTAAAAGTGGTTTAATCAAATGCATTATTATAGCTAAGTACTGGTTTGGTGTCTTCCTTTATTCACTACCTTTCTATAAGGAAAATCCATGAAGGCACCTAGATAATCATTTACTTGTAGCTCACTGTGATGGACTAATTTGGAGGACTTGTTGTTTGTTTATTCCTGTCACCAAGCGATAAGAGCCTAAGAGGCTTGGGTATTTAAGAGAGTTCGCTCGACCCTCCCTCTGGGGAATCTACAACGGGAAATCCATTTGACAGTCAGTCACGCACCATAACTCATTGGCATGTACCTTAGTGTATAAAAAAAGTACGCTCACTTGGCACTAGGACCCTTGAGTGGGGAGACCTAGTTGTGGGCAACCCTTCATTGATGCGAGCCTTTTTCTATGCCCCTGTAAACCCGCATATGAACTATAGTCGTATGACCAATAGAAAGTATTCCTTTATGCTTGCATTTAGGACTATCGTCATTTGGATTCAATTGGATTTTTTTCATGAGGTATGGGCTTGTTGGGCCATTTAAACTGGGACGAGTCCGTGTTTTATGACAATTGGGCCAAAGGCTTCTAAAATACCGATGGGCCACTTTCTGTTTAGGCCCCGTATCATTTGAAGTTATTTAGCCATGTTATCACAAAATTGTAAACCTGTTGGGCCTTTTCAACTGGGACAAGTTTGCACCTCGCAATAGTATGATTGAATGCTTTAAAATGATAATGGGCTGACTTATACATTCCATGCATCGCACGCATACATGCTGACTTGTAGTTTTAAAAGACATCATAGATACCCGTTGGGTTAGAGAAGAGGGAAGACTCGTCAAAAGACCCCTAGCAAACATGCGTGAATTAGAGAATGAGGTATCCCGTTTGGATCAGCTGGAGAATAGTCTCACCAAGCTTACCGAGCAACTACAAGCTTTGATCACTGCTATGGCTAATATAGCTATGCCCTGTGCTGGGGGAAGCTCTGAGAATGAGAGGCGTGAGGACCCACTGAACAGGCTAAATGATGATATCCCTGTCTTTGATGATGACATGGCTGAGTATGCCATGGGAAGGGTAGCCGGGTCTCAGGTTGAATTGCAGAAACTCCAAGATTAGGTAGAGTCAGTTACCCGCAAGATGAGGGGTAAGCATGATGATTTGCTGGACTACAAGGCAATGACCTTTGAGGAGCAGCTACCGGCTCAGTTTAAGATGTCTGACATGGCCAAGTTCAACGGGAACGGGGACCCGAGGGTCCATCTCCGACAGTATGTTTCTGTGATGAGCTCAGTGGGTCTGTCGAAACGTCAGGTCCAGAAGATGTTTGGGATGTCACTTGAGGGGGCACCTATAGTATGGTATCACAGCCTTGAGAGGAAGGTTAAAAACGATTGGAGGACACTGACAGAGGTCTTTCTGAACTGGTATGTCACGAACTTGTAGATCGACTTGTCGCTTCGCGACTTGGAGAATACCAAGTAGAAGCCGGAGGAAAGCTTCAAGGACTATGTGGACCACTGGAGAAGCCAACTTCTGAAAATACAGACTCGGCCCTCGGAAAAGGACATAATCAAAATGATTATCAAGGGCACCAAGCCCTCTATCTATGGCAAGCTGAGGAGGATGACCTCCATGATTACAGATTTTCGACAGTTGATGGAGACTGTTATGGACATTGAGGAAGAAGAAGCAGAGAACATGAAGTTCTATGGCATGAACATGAGGACTGTCGGAGGACCATCAGGTGCCAAGCCTGTTTCTACTGAGATTACTGCCATCAAGAACCGATGTTTCTCCAACTTGGGTAGACATTTATCCAAGGTGATTGAGAAGTTGGCAAAGCAAGGACTCCTAAAACCCTTAGAGGCTAAACCGCTTCCAAATCCTCCCCCACTACACCTTAACATGAACCGTTATTGTCGTTTCCACTAGTAAAATGGTCATGACATCGACAGTTGTGCCCGCCTCAGACACGAAATACATGGCCTCATAGACTCCCACAAAATACCCGACCCTGAAAAAGAACAGCCCAATACACACCGGAACCCCTTACCGAACTATCACTCCATACCACCACCTGCATATCTGATTGGCTCCGGCTGGCCAGAAAGCTTTGTCCTCCGAACCTTTGACCACCAAGCCTTTTGCCTGAGGATATGGGATAGTAGCAGTGAGGATGAAACAGAGCGGGGAAAGAATTTATGGGAGGACTTCTCAGGCAGTGATGAGGAGGAGGTGAAAGGAATGACACGCAATGGTTGTTTCTACAGTGATACCACAGTAAAAGGCAAGGAAATGTTGACAGATGGTAGAGAAATAGCAGAAAACGGGGATAATACTGAATGATATGTAGTGCTGCGTCAGCTAAAGAAGACACGAGCATATCTAAGTATTTAGGAGTTGTTGTGTGCATCGCAGGAGCACAGACGGGCCATGATTGAGGCCTTGAGCAAGATAAGAGTGCCGGAGGATGCCAACCCTGCGATGTTTGTGGTATCAGTACATAAGGAAGCTGCACATGTGATAACCTTTTCCGAGGAAGAACTCCCAACTGAGGGAAGGAATCATAATAGACCTCTATTCATCAGAGCTGAAGTGAGAGGAAAGAAGACATATTGTGTGATGATGGATGATGGGTCATCCATCAATGTGCCCATTGAAGATTTTGGCGAGGTTGGGTATAAAGACGATAGATTTGAGTCCCTCCAACATGACTATCAAGGCTTATGTTGGTAGCAAGCGGAGAGTTGAGCGTACTTTTGCTGCGATGGTCAAAGTGGGCCTAATTGAGGATGAGGTTGAGTTCACAGTGCTGGATATCCCAGCCACTTTTACTTTATTATTGGGAAGGCCATGGTTTCACAAGCTTGGGGGCGTGCCCTCCACTTTGCATCGGGCCATTAAGTTTCCGTATAGAGGGGAGATTGTTACCATCAGAGCTGAGGTGGACAATACGGTAGCCGTTTTGGAAATACAACCTTTCACGAGGTTCCAAGTGTCGGCAACCTTTGAGGAGTGGGTGGATCCTAAGGTGGCTAGGATCATGGAGAAGATAAAGTTCGAGCCAGGCACAAGCTTAGGTTTTGGAGGAGCATTGCCCGACTTCTAGGGGTAGACTATCCGGAGGGGTTTGGGATACAAGTCCGATGAGGATAAGCTGAAGGCTAAGAAGAAAGGGTTGAAGCTGATGGAATGCTTTGTGAAGGCTACAGAGGAGAGCCCGAACCAGTAGAAGTTAATGGGGTCATGGTACCGGGGGTTGAGATCTTCCAAGATATGCTTGGTGAGAAATTGCTAACGGAAGAAGTTACGAAGGAAGAAGATAAATGGGAAGAAGAGCTGATGAAGCTAGATAGCCTAACCCTCAAGGAGAATAAGGAGGCTGAAAAAAACCCGATTGCAGAGGATGAAGTGTCTATAGATGACAAAGACATTTATCTTCCTGATTTATTTGAGTGTACTCCCGCATTTGCTAGTAATAAAGACAATCATTTCACTTACTTACATGAGTCTCTTCCTTTCAACTTGCATGACTTGAGTATATTTGACATCAACTCAACTAAAACGAACACGTTTAACCTTGGTACGTCGGAGAGCCCCAAGGAGATTCTAATCGCAAGTGAGGTTACCTCTGATGAACGGAAGAAATTAAAGGAAATATTAGTCAAATATGCTAAAATATTTGCTTGCTCCTACGAGGACATGCCTGGAGTAGACAGAAGCATCACCCAACATGTGATACCGACTAATCCAAACATGAGGCCGGTAAAGCAGAAGCTTCGGAGAATGAGACCTAAGTGGGCCGAAAAGGTTAGAGAATAGGTCAAGAAGCAAATAGATGTGGGATTTTTAGAAGTGGTGAATGTTGGACAATTATGACCCATAGCGTCACTATTTGTACAGATCACGGTGTTGTTGTACAAATTAACTATGTGACATAGGAGATTGCACTCGTATCATTTGTGATTAGATCACCTAGATATATAAATGATAAGAGGTCCCTATGATTTGTTCATGGATGGAGAATGATATGAGACAGTATCAGTCCATGAAGGATAAATCATTAAACATCTCTAGTCAGAGCATTATCGAGATTGGACATCGATGAATGCGTAAAAGACTAGTATTACACTTGTGCGCGTTTGTGAGGGCACAACGGCATAGTTCTCATATATTTGGGAATATGATACTCATACAAGTGTAATAGGAGGTTTTGTTTCACCGATGGTGCGGGAAACAGCTTCGCTTTGGATTAGACCCCTCAGAATTCCATTGGTAGTATGACTACGTGTCTATGGAAGTCCGAAATCAGGGTAGGTGTATTTGGTCTTAACCTGAGACTTGCACCGCTAATACTTGCGGCAATCAATATACTTTGGTTGCGGTCGTCCAGGGCTTTAACCGGTTCTGTGTACGCCAATACTGGGTATATTGAGAATCGTAGTGTGTTGGGTGTAATGTCGAGACGGAAGTGTCACTCCAGTCATATGGAGTTGATGATCACGCAAGGATACATAACTCATTCTCTATATAAGGTTGCAACCGTCGGGATAATATGACTTGGTCATGATTATCCAATTTTAAAGGGACTAGTTGCTTGTTATCCGATATATGCTTCGTACGGGGCAGACACTGTACCAGCCCCAGGCCTTGCATGTGATCATCCGATACTGGACAGAAATACGCAATACTACGGTATACTACGCTTGATATAGGTCATTATTCTGTAAGGATATTTTCGGAGAATTGGATAGGCATGGTGCTTTGCTAGAAGCCAACCTTGTCTTGTAAATCGGTTAAAACGTAGTACTTGGTACTCACGTGTTCGGATAGTCCGACGACCGATTTGACTGCCAACATATCCGGGGATCTCATGGGTCACTTCCCAAAGATTCACTGATGACGTATGACTCGCACTTTTAATTAATCTTGGATTAATGAGATGAGAGCGAAAATTAATCTGGGATTAATTTCAGAGATATTTTATCTAGGATAAATATCGATTAAAGAGAGAGAAACATTAATTTAGAATTAATCAAGGAATTAATATATTTGATATATTAATCGAAATTGGATTTCGACTGGGAATTAAAATTAGATTTTAATTCGGGCGAACGAATTAATTTAGAATTAATTCGTTAGCGACATGAATAGTGATTTTGCTAGGCGTAATCATTTAATTACGACGCAACGGAAAATTTGTTAATTTGGAATTAGTGAACCCGAGTCCGAGATTATTTGCGAGCGCATTCGCATTTTGAATTCGAGTGCGGCACGTCAAATCAAGTGTCAAGTCGCTAGTCGCATCTAGCGTCACATCAAGCGTCAAATCATGTCACTTTGAGTGACATGACAATTGATTGGATTGATTGATTGATGTGAGTGATGTGACAATTGATTGGATTGATAAAGTGATGTGAGTGATGTGACTTGATGGTAAAGGTGATGTGTGTGGTTGGCAATTAAAGCCAAATGTGTTTGAAATGAATTGGATTTAATTCAAGTGCATTAGATGCATAAAACAACACCAAAACCGTATACAACACACTTCACCATTTTTTCCCTCCTCCCTCTCCTTTTTTCTTCCTCTCTTCTCACGCCAGCCATTTCTCTTTCTCATGAGACAGTGAACTGCCGATTTGATAAAGAAAGTGGAGGGAAGCAAGTGAGTTTTGTGGCAAAACAAGAGTGCTAGCACACTCCGGGATCATGCCAAGGTGATAGGGAAGTATACCCATGAGCCGGGAACCAATATGATGAAGCTTGGAGCTTCAAATCTTGAAGATGATGGCGCAGAACACTATTCACAGCACAGCCCACTGCCGCCCAAATAGTGAGCAGAATTTGAATTTTCATTGCCCAAATCGTCGCTCAACCGCTCGATGTAAGTATTCCGCACTTCTGTCGTTGTATTCACTTATGATTCATGCTTGAGTTTTGATCTTGGGACCTTGAAAAACTCCAACAATGGCATCAAGAGCTTAGGTTAAAAGCATGAAAAAGTAAGGGCTAAAATTTGGGCAAACTTGATTTTGAGCATGATAAATTAAATTGGATGGATTTGTATACTTAATTGTGTTTGAATTGAAGATTGATTGGGTCAATTTGAAGAAAATTTGATTGGATCATTTTTCCCCCAAATTTCCTCCTTGGCCGAAAATGTGATGCCCTTTAATGTCTTGGGATTTTTGATTTTTGACAATTGGATGTGTTGGAAATCATTCGGGATGATGATTTAATGTCGATTGCGGAATCAATTGGATTGAATTCGAATCGGACGTAAAATCCCCAAATTGCCAAGTATGTCATAAAGCTTGAAATTGGGTAAAATTGATTTGAGCATGCATGCAATTATGAAATTGGATGATTAAGTATGCTTAATACATGTTAATTGATGATTGGTTGATCAATTTGATTAAATATTGTTTGGAACAAATTTCCCCAATTTTGATGTGTTGGCCGAATAGGAGTATGCCCTAAATCTTGGTAATTTGTTTCGTTGATCATTGGATGACTTGAACGATTGAGGATGTTGATTTAATGTTAATTTGGATTTAATTAGATTGAATTCGGAATTGACATAAAATTAGTCCACATTGCCAAGAGTAGTAAAGCATGTAATGGGTTTGATTTTAATCTTAACGTGTTGGACATGTGATGATGATATTGAGCATGATTAATTAGCCTAATTTGTGTTTTGGAAATAATGGTTTAGGTGATTAATCATGATACACACTAGAATTAATTAGATTTTGAAATTGGATTTTATGATTTAATTAATTGGGCTTAAAATTGGATTTGGGCTTGTTTGTATGTTGTAAATGGGCCTTATTGGGCTTTGTTGTACAAAGTTGGGTTTAGGCAAAATTGGTTGGATCCAATTGGGCCAAAAACCGCTACCATAAAGCCCAAATATGACTAATGGACCTTTAAAAGTTTAATTGGGCCTAATGGGCCAAGATTGATTTCTAGGCTTATGGGGTAACTCCCGGATTGGATTTTGGTTATTCGGTTTGACTCGAATTGACCAAAAGTCCACGCCTTAAGAAATTAATTAAAAGCCCATTAGACTTTAATTAAATTAATATTGGATATTCATCGGGCTTTGAGACCCGAAACGATTAAATTTGGAATTTAAGTCGTAAGGTTCATAAATAAAGTGTAAGATTTAATTTGGAATTAAATAATTGGATTAGTATTAAATACATATTAAATTGGATTTAATTATGTAGTTTAATTTAATTCGAGAATTCGTACTTTAAGTACTTATTCGCAAAAATGAGTTTGACTCGAACAAAATCAAATCGTTGTTTGAACATTGGATGATCACTAATTATCAGATTAATTGATTGGATTAGATTGATTGATAACATGCTTGAGTGAATACATGGTTGCGATGCATGAATAATGAATATCGGATGGATATTAGTCGGGTGGGACAATTTTAGAAATTGTAATAAATTTGATTTATTAATTGGACCTGCGAGTCCAGCCTTATCACCTTTCTATTCTCACCTATTCCCCTCAATATAAATGAGGTTTCTTTAGAAGTGTAGTGTAACGGGTAGAAGTAAATACAAGTGCTAGCTTTGGAGAGAGAGAAAATGAGAAATTTGATCTAGGATCAATGTAAAGTATCCATCCGTATTTTCATTATTTTTATTTCATAAGCGCTTTATTATGTATTTAGAATGCATGTTTAAGGGTGTATGATGATGAGACCTTAACAAAGATAATAAATTGGTTGCCAATTTGCACGCGAAAACCTCAAATAATATTAAGCGTCTTTCCTTCCATTGAGTGATTCTCACTCAAGATCCGAGACGGCATTGGTTTGTTGGCCAAAGTCAAGGCCTTTGTCTGTCGAAGATGTGTTTGAATCACGAAAGCTTTGTTACATGTCAGTGTCATGTCCAAGTTGTGGTTTGTTGGCCAAAGTCAAGACCACTTCTTGTCCATCGACATTGATTACGAAGCTTTCCATGGTCAATGGGTCGCGCTTAACTGGAATCATTAAGCTTGTTGTGCCAAAGCCAAGGCTTAGTTGATTCAGAGGGAAAAAGGTTAGGTAATACATTGGATGTATTGGCATATATAAGATATATGTTTCGGACTTGGCCGTCCTCCTACCGGATCTAGGAATTGGATTGGATCCAATTGATCTTAGAGATCTACCTAGTTAATTATCATACAATTTGTTGGCCAAAGTCAAGATTGTGTGATATTTAACGGGATCCTAGCCCACTAGGAAACACGGTTTCCCGAGTACTCGACAGAGGGTTAGAGGCTCGCCGAAAAATAGTGGGAGGCAAGAATTGAATTTGCAGTACTCGTTCAATTACTCGCCATACGCGCTCATTCAAATTATTTCGTCGTTAGACTAAATGTTAGTTGGACTGATATTTAAATTGTTGTTTTAATTAAACAGTTGGACTGTATTATAGTTGATTATATATAATTGGATTATATTAATCAATATATTTGAATTAATTAATTTCAGTTTACAGTTGATTTTATATTGGATTATAGTAATCAATGTATTGAGGTTAATTAATTTAAATTATATTTGATTATGTAGTTGGACTATTATAATCATTATAATCAATAGTATCACAAATCGTTGATTATATAGTTGGACTATTAGAATCAAGATAGTAATGAAAGATTAGTTTTAAAACATAATCCTGGGTGAAAATGTATTTAAACGACTTTAATTTTCAAATTGGGAATAATTCAAGATGGTCTTGGAAATTAATAAGTTATTTTATTTGATAAAATAATGAATTATGCCTAAAGCCAGGAGATAAGCAAATAAATGGAATATGATATTTGGAATACTCGTATAATGATAACTTTAGCGCTTAATCAATAAGCTTGTCGAAGTAGACTCCTTAATTTCTGAATCAGAATTAAGGATTGGATCCTTAAAGTATGATAATGAAATTGAAGGATTTTCATGGATCTATTTTAGATCTTTGAAATACTAAATTGCAATAAATAATTCTTGGAGAATTAATGACTATTCTCAAGGAGACAAAGTCAAAGTTTGCAATTAGGCAAGTAGTGCAAGGCACACCTTACTTCAATATTCTAGAAACCCGAGGCTTGGCCAAAGGCAAAATCATAATAATCTTTTGGGAAGATAAAAGGATATATCCTAAGAAGGAATTGAAGACGAGCAAGGCTCTTACTTCAAATATGTTTGTCATAATTATGTTCACAACTAGTATTGAAATTGGATTTTAAATACTTAGTGTGATACATAAATATGTACTGTTATGCAGAATCTGCTTTAAGCAAGATACTGACTTGAGATGAGATTACTCTGCGAATTGAAAACGGGACGATAGTCGCTGTTTTAACCGTAGATACCTAACTTTAGGAATTACCCTCGGGTATGTACTTAAATTAGGGAACTGTTATCATGTAACTAGTTTGACTAGAAACATTATCTTTATATAAGTGTATAACCCGCTGCAGGTGTACCTTTATATTCTAGAACACTAAAGTGTTTTATTATATAAAGATGATATTGAGATAAACATATTAGATGTGAATAACAGAATTTATATTTTGAATATAAATAAAATCTCAAATGTATATAATGAAGAACAAATAGCTCAAACTGATTTGATCAGTTAAGAAACTAATTGTGGCATTGTTGTCTGGGACACAATCAAACAAGACTCGTAGATCCACACTTTCAAAGAGTGGGTACTTGGACAGTTTTGATTATATTCAAATAAAGTCTACGAATCTAGTTTATTAAGCAAAGTGCTTAAAACACCTTTACTCGGTAAAAGTGATAATGCCACCGATCTGTTAGCCCTAGTTCATAGTGAAGCAAGTGGGCCCGTGTCTAGCTAGGCTAGAGGTGGATAAAATATTACGTGACCTATACGGATGTGGCATCGCGTAATGGTTATGTGTTTCTTTTAAAAACACAAATCGGAAACTTTTATAGTTTCGACACGAATAGACAAACAGATCGGCTATAGTATTATACCGTCACGGTAAGACCGTAATGGAAATACTTAAGCAATAAGTTATCAATACTTGAAAGAGTATAGTATTCTTTCAATGAGGACTCCTCCCGGAACACACGTCAGTTTGACGGTGTGTCCGAAAAGGATTAACCGAATTTTATTAGACATAAAGGTTAATCACGAGTCGCTCTGAGCTACTATTTCCTTCAACGGATAAGCTTTAAATAGTGCAAGAACTTATTTTGAATAAGGTTCCAGAATAATCTGTTTGACAGATATCATATTAGATATGAACGGGAAAGAAACCGGGTTTCTCATTCCTGACCATTTGGGTATGCTTGGCATATGTTTGGATGATACCAAACTAAAACCCAAAATAGGATAAGTGCCATTGTAGGTCATCCTAGGGATACCATAAGTATTGTACTTATATACCTCACATGAGAACAATTAGATTGTTGCTCACCATGCGGTTTTCCTAAGAGGAATACCGATATGCAGTGGTAAGTGGGAGGTTAGTATAACTCGATGAAAATAGGAGTAATACTGTTCTAGGCACCAAATCATAATGGAACATACATAGTTCATCAAGGATAAAACTATACCATTAATCTTCGAATACACGAGAACTAAGGAAGTGATACAAGGTATCAACTCCCTTATTATGACAAAGTGCCATATAATCCGAAATGGATTCCATGCATTTCAACCAGTTTGGATACTAGTTGATGTACCATAAGGCATTGTGCCAATTGGTACTATATAAGTCTTCAAGGAAGACGTACATGGATGGCAACATACCAACGTATAAAGCTAGGCTTTTAACGGAAATGTATCGTTATCGACATGTGTGTGATTACGATTCAACCTTTTACTTATTGCCACGGTAAATCCATTTGGATAATGCTTGTTATTCGCCATGATTGGATTGAAGCAAGCATTAGGTTCTTGGAATTATCGTTTTGATGTAATCATAATGGTGTATGATTTAATTCAAAACGAAAATGATTCTTGTGTAAATAAGAGGGTTAGTGGGAGCGCACTGACAGTGGCTGTCCTATAAAATAATGATAATATGTCATTTCTTGGAAATGATATTCCCATAAAATAAATATCGGCGAAAGCTTGGCTTTTCGAAATACTCTCCGTGGAACCGTACATTGAAAAATGTACAAGACCTGGTGTATCATACGCTTTGAGCATATGGATTCACAAACAGGCTAATATGTTGGGAACATCCGTTAGTATCTTAGAGAACTAAGGATGCTGTCTTAACCTATGGAGAAGGAGAACTTGAAGTGACTGGGATCACTGTAGCAAGTTTCTTATAACCGATAAAGACGACTAAAAGTCACAAACGGTACTATACAGTTTGAATTACGGTGTAGTGAGCTGGAAATCTTCCAAGCAAGATACTGTTACCGAATAAATAACAAATGCGGGTTAATTGCAGCAGCTGAGGCAGTAATAGAATTCATTTGGGTCGATACATATCTAATTAGATCAGATATAGTTCTGTTAGCGGCTGAGCTAGGCATCAGCACGGGCTAAAGAATTAATGGTCTCATCAACGATCCAGATACATACTTACATATTCATCTGATTCGTTCGGATCATACATCGTGGCGATGTGATGATCGAATAAATCGTATCAAGATGATATTCATGCAAATCCGCTGACGAAAGCTTTTCTCAGCAGTTTGAGCCAATCGTACATAGTTCGGGTGTTGGACACTCGAGTGACTGGCTATAGGCCAAATGGGAGATTGTTGGACAATTATGACCCATAGCGTCATTATTTGTACAGATCACGGTGTTGTTGTACAAATTAACTATGTGACATAGGAGATTGCACTCGTATCATTTGTGATTAGATCACCTAGATATATAAATGATAAGAGGTCCCTATGATTTGTTCCTGGACGGAGAATGATATGAGACAGTATCAGTCCATGAAGGATAAATCATTAAACATCCCTAGTCGGAGCATTATCGAGATTGGACATCGATGAATGCGTAAAAGACTAGTATTACACTTGTGCGCGTTTGTGAAGGCACAACGACATAGTTCTCATATATTTGGGAATATGATACTCATGCAAGTGTAATAGGAGGTTGTGTTTCACCGATGGTGCGGGAAACAGCTTCGCTCTGGATTAGACCATTCGGAATTCCATTGGTAGTATGACTACGTGTCTATGGAAGTCCGAAATCAGGGTAGGTGTATTTGGTCTTAACCTGAGACTTGCACCGCTAATACTTGCGGCAATCAATATACTTTGGTTGCGGTCGTCCAGGCTTTAACCGGTTCTGTGTACGCCAATACTGGGTATATTGAGAATCGTAGTGTGTTGGGTGTAATGTCTAGACGGAAGTGTCTCTCCAGTCATATGGAGTTGATGATCACGCAGGGATACAGAACTCGTTCTCTATATAAGGTTGCAACCGTCGGGATAATATGACTTGGTCATGATTATCAGATTTTAAAGGGACTAGTTGCTTGTTATCCGATATATGCTTCGTACGGGGCAGACACTGTACCAGCCCCGGGCCTTGCATGTGATCATCCGATACTGGACAGAAATACGCAATACTACGGTATACTACGCTTGATATAGATCCTTATTCCTGTAAGGATATTTCCGGAGAATTGGATAGGCATGGTGTTTTGCTAGAAGCCAACCTTGTCTTGTAAATCGGTAAAACGTAGTACTTGGTACTCACGTGTTCGGATAGTCCGACGACCGATTTGACTGCCAATATACCCGAGGATCTCATGGGTCGCTTCCCAAAGATTCACCGATGACGTATGACTCGCACTTTTAATTAATCTTGGATTATAAGATGAGAGAGAAAATTAATCTGGGATTAATTTCGGAGATATTTTATCTAGGATAAAATATCGATTAAAGAGAGAGAAACATAATTTGGAATTAATCGAGGAATTAATATATTTGATATATGAATCGAAATTGGATTTCGAAGCAGAATTAAAATTAGATTTTAATTCGGGCGAACGAATTAATTTAGAATTAATTCGATAGCGACGTGAATAGTGATTTCGCTAGGCGTAATCATTTAATTACGACGCAACGGAAAATTTGTTAATTTGGAAATAGCGAACCCGAGCCCGAGATTATTTGCGAGCGCATTCGCATTTCGAATTCGAGTGCGGCACGTCAAATCAAGCGTCAAGTCGCTAGTCGCATCTAGCGTCACATCAAGTGTCAAATCATGTCACTTTGAGTGATGTGACAATTGATTGGATTGATTGATTGATGTGGGTGATGTGACAATTGATTGGATTGATAAAGTGATGTGAGTGATGTGACTTGATGTGTAAAGGTGATGTGTGTGGTTGGCAATTAAAGCCAAATGTGTTTGAAATGAATGGGATTTAATTTCAAGTGCATTAGATGCATAAAACAACACCAAAACCGTATACACCACTTCACCAATTTTTCCCTCCTCCCTCTTTTTTTTTTTTCTTCCTCTCTTCTCACGCCATTTCTCTTTCTCATGAGGCAGTGAACTGTCGAATTTGATAAAAGAAAGTGGAGGGAAGCAAGTGAGTTTTGTGGCAAAACAAGAGTGCTAGCACACTCCGGGATCATGCCAATGTGATAGGGAAGTATACCCATGAGCCGGGAACCAATATGATGAAGCTTGGAGCTTCAAATCTTGAAGATGATGGGCGCAAAACACTATTCACAGCAGCCCACTGCCGCCCAAATAGTGAATAGAATTTGAATTTTTGTTGCCCAAATCGTCGCTCAACCGCTCGATGTAAGTATTCCGCACTTCCGTCGTTGTATTCACTTATGATTCATGCTTCAGTTTTGATCTTGGGACCTTGAAAAACTCCAACAGTGAAGTGCCCCGAGTGCTTGGCAAACATTGTGCCGGTGCCGAAGAAAAATGGAAAGGTCAGAGTGTGTGTGGATTACCGATACCTTAACAAAGCTTGTCCGAAGGATTAATTTCCTTTACCTCATATAGATGTGCTAGTTGATAGTGCGGCTTTGTCTGCCATGTACTAGTTCCTGGATGGGTTCTAAGGATACAATCAAGTTCTTATGGCTGAAGAAGATAAGCATAAGACTGCCTTTGTCACAGAGTGGGGTACGTATTGTTACAAAGTGATGTCGTTTGGACTTAAGAATGCAGGAGTAACCTACCAACGGATGACCACTACATTTTTCAATGACTTGATGCATAAAGAGATTGAAGTATGTGTGGATGACATGATGGTGAAATCAGAGACGAGAGGCGAACATATAGAAGCACTGGAGAAATTTCTTGAACTAGTCGACAAGTACAACCTACAGTTAAATACCAAGAAGTGCATGTTCGGAGTAATGTTAGGAAAGTTACTAGGACACACTGTCGGAATGGGCGGAATAGAAGTAGACCCCTGAGAAGATCAAGGCGATCATAGAGATACTTGCGCCAAAGATTGAGAAGGAAGTGAGAGCATTCCTTGTGAAGATTCAGTAAATTAGTCGGTTCATCGCCAAGTTGACGTCAGTGTGTGAGCATATCTTCAAATTGCTGAGAAAAGACCAGCCAGTGAAATGGAATGAGAAATGTCAATATGCTTTCGAAAAGATCAGGGAATACTTGGTGAAGCCACCTGTCTTGAAACCTCCGAGATCAAACAAACCTTTGGTGATGTACTTGGCCATAGAACCTGAAGTGCTGGGGGTGATGATGGTACAAGTAGATGAGAGGAGGGTAGAGCATGCAGTCTACTCCCTCAATAAGAAGATGCTTCCGTATAAAGCCCGCTATCAAGAATTAGAGAAGATCTATTTGGCAGTAGTGTGGGCGTCCAGAAAACTGCATCACTATTTCCAGTCGTACAATATCCAGGTGGTGGCAAATGAGAATCCCCTGAAGTATCAGCATTCGGTACCTTCGTTAGTAGGGACGCTAGGCAGATGGTTGGTATTGCTGACGGAGATTGATGTTGAGTATCTCACTTCTAAAGTAATTAAAGGGCGAGCCGTGACAGAGTTCCTGGCATTGCAACTAATAGAGGGAGATCAATACAAGTTTGAATTCCCAGATGAGGAAATCGAAGTAATAACTGTCCAAGGATGGAAGATGTACTTCGACGGAGCGGTGAACTGTAAAGGAGCCGGAATCGGAATTGGAATTGTGATAGTAACCCCCGAAAAAGAGACCATACCTATGGACAAGAGATTAACGTTCGGTGTAACCAATAACATGGCTGAATACGAAGCATGCGTCTTTGGACTAACGACACTGATAGCTTTGAAGGCCAAGAATGTAGAGATCTACGGAGACTCGATATTGGTAGTCTGATAGATGTAAGGAGAGTGGGAATTGAAGGAAGACCGGTTGAAACTGTACTTATTCCACCTCAGGAGTCCGGCACAGACCCTCCCTGATTGTAAATTCCAACACTTGCCGCGAGAAGAGAACAAAATGGCCGACGCGTTAGCTATACTAGCCGCGACTAGGGAAAATCCGAAGAAATTGGTGATGAGACCCATAGTGTTGACGACAGCAAACAGACCCGCCTACGAGATATAGAGGATATTAGAAGTAGAGGTCGACGATGGGAAACCTTAGTATTATGACATTCAGAGATATCTAGAACGGAGGGAATTCTCAGAAGAAGCAAGCAGAAAATACAGGATAGCCATCCGAAAGTTAGCTTCTCAGTTTGTGAGTTTGAAGGGAGAACTTTACAAAAAAACAAGCGAATGGTATTCAGCTGAAGTGTTTGAAGAAAGAAGAGGCTCAGAAAACAATGGAAGAAGTACATGCCTGAGTATGTGGGCCGCACATGAATGGGTTGAACTTGTCCCACAAGATAGTGAGACAAGGCTTTTATTGGTCGACCATGGAAACTGACTGCGCAAAGCTGGTAAAGTATTGTCATGATTGTCAAAAACACGGTAATTTGAACCACTTGTCGCACACATAGCTGCATAGGTTGTCAGAGCCGTGGCCTTTCTCAACATGGGGAATTGATATGATCGGAGAAATTCAACCGCACGCATCAAACGGACATCGCTTCATAATAGTTGCAGTAGACTACTTTTCAAAGTGGGTGGAAGCCAAGTCATTCTGCAACGTCACAGCAAAGCAGATGGCAAAGCTCATAGCCCAAAACATCATTTGTCGATATGAGATGCCGCATCATGTAGTAACTGACAACGGAGTACAATTTCAAGGAGAAACGAAGGCAATGCTACAGAAGTATGGAATAGGACATCGCAAGTCGTCACCTTACAGACCGCATGCAAATGGGGCTGTCGAGGCAGCCAATAAGACGATAAAGAAGATGTTAGCCAAAATGATGGAGAACTACAAAGATTGGGCCGATAAGCTACCGTATACCCTGTGGGGGTACAGAACTTCGGTGAGAACGGCAACAAAAGCCACACCTTATTCTCTGGTTTATGGAATGTAAGTAATACTATCAGTGGAAGTTGAAATACAGTCTTTGCAGGTATTAGCAGAAGCAGAATTGCCTGAGCAAGAATGGGCCTCGCAGAGGTTTGAACAGTTGGCATTACTCGATGAGAAGAGGATGAAGTCTTTATGTCATATGCAGTTATACAAGAAGAGGTTGGCTCGAGCATTCAACAAGAAGGTGCGTCCTACCAAAATCAGAAAAGGTGATCTAGTGCTTCAGCAGTCGAAACTGTTCAACGACAGACCCAAGAGGAAAGTTCAGACTTAACTGGGAAGACCCCTATATAGTCCAGAAAGTAATGGGAAATGAGACAGTGAGGCTGTCAGATTTGGAAGGGAATGAGTTTACAGAGCCGATCAACATAGACAGATTGAAGTAATATTTTGCTTGAGGTAGAGAAGACCGAGCAGTCACCAGGATAACTGGCGGAAGACCTAATCCAACTGGATAAGAAATTCACCCATGCATGTATACACGTAACGCACTTGTATTATTTTTGTGTTTTGTTTTGTTTTGTACTCACAGGGTTCAAAAAGGAAGAAGAAAGCGGCGAAGGCAAGCCAACTAGAAGCATCAACAGTACAGTGTTATCAGTTTCAGGAATGAATCAGTGTCTGTTTCGGGAAGGAATCCCAAGGTTGAGGCCCATATCAGTATCAGTTTCGGGAAGGAATCCCAGGGGGCGAAGCCCACATTATCAGTAGTGGAAAGAAAGAATTCTGTGGAGTGAATGAGTGAAAAAAAAAAGAGAGAGAAGTCTTTGATGGTTAGGCATATGTCCGGTGATGACATTGTTTGCTGTAAGGTGAAACTTTAGAAACGATAAGTGCGATATGCGCTCTCGTCCGATATTTTGAGTGATTAATCTCGGCTAGACTCACGAGCACTTGATTAAGGGATTTTAGTAGTAGAAGCCTGAGTGGTCGATGAGATAACTAGTTGAAGAGATAGAGGATTAGTGAATGATCGTTTACGATATATGATATGGTTGGAAACGAAGAAAAAGTCTCTGAAAAGAAAAGAAAAAATAGACCACCTATAATCGATAAGAGTGAAGCTACCCATGGGCGAGTATTAGGACCACCATGAGGAGAAATGCTACCTTAAAGGGTGGGTGTGTCGAAAAAAGAGAAAGAAAGAAAAGAGAAAAAGAAAAAAAAAAGAAGTTCAAAACGAAAGAAGAGAAATAGATGGAAGAAAAGAAGAAGAAGACAATATCATGTTGAGTACGAGGAAGTAATCACAGAGTATGATCAAGACATCTCGGTTGGTTAGACTCACTGATCTAATTCTCCAAGACAAAATCATCGAGTTGGCTTACTTAAGGATTAAGCTGCGAAAGAGCCTTGGCACACACACACTATGAGTCTAGTTCAGATCACTCATTCGAACGAGCGGTTTAAGTGTATTAAGTACTTTGAAGGTTCTCCAGTTTCGACACGAAGCATCCGTTGGGGTTGAAAATATGTTTAGCTATCAGGATTATCTCGTGAGAGGCAATACAATATATTGATATGCGACATCACATCTGGAGATCTACCTTGATATAATGAAAAAGCAACAAAGGACCGAAAGATGAACCGAGACTGGGGGCGACCAGTCTCCATTTCTTAATGCAGCGCAGTTCGAGAATGAACCATCACATCAAGCAATGCCTCGGGGATGAGGTTCAGTATGCCGAGAAGGACATTTCGAGAATGGAGCATAGGTCGAGGCCCACATCAGTATCAGTTTGGGTCGAGGCCCATATCAGTATCAGTTTGAGGATGAGTCCCTGGGTCGAGCCCACATCAGTATCAATTTTGGGGATGAGTCTCAGGGTTGAGGCCCACACATCATCAGAATGTCGGGTATGGCACTCCGGGTATGGAGACACAACCGCGACACCTCGAGTGTGGGGTTTAGCATGCCGGGTATGGCACTCCGGGTATGGAGACGTAACTGCGACACCTCGGGTATGGGGTTTAGCATGCCGGGTATGGCACTCCGGGTATGGAGACACAACCGCGACACCTCGGGTATGGGGTTTAGCATGCCGGGTATGGCACTCCGGGTACAGAGACACAACCGCGACACCTCGGGTATGGGGTTTAGCATGCCGGGTATGGCACTCCGGGTATGAAGAGACAACCGCAATACCTCGGATATGGGGTTTAGCACTCCGGGTATGGAGATAAAACCGCGACACCTTGGGTATGAGGTTTAGCACGCCGGGTATGGCACTTCGTGTATAGAGACACAACCGCGACACCTCGGGTATGGGGTTTAGCACGCCGGATATGGAGGCACAACCACGACACCTCGGGTATAATGTTAAACATGCCGGGTATGGCACAACCATATCAACTCAATTCAAAGTAACAGGCAAGTCAAGCGGTAGAAGTAAAAATACATTGCATAACTTTGATAGAATTGTCACTGTTACACGCTGCACAAGTCCCATTAAAGTGGGGGCGACTGTAGGCACTGCATTTTTGCATGTAAGTCCCGATGATGAGTCTCGTATGGAGGCACTCATTTTTAAGTTTTGGAAGTCGCGGGAAACGGACGTCGGAAGGAAAAGTCAGAAATCCATACCTTGTTGGATTTAATTCGTTTGCTTAGCTGTGGGTTCGCTCGTTGGACCATGATTACATAATATTCCTTTCCTACCCGTATAAGGTAAAACCCAACCTTTTCCTATCAAAAGAAACATAAACCAACCCTTCACTCCCCTAGCCTAAGACATTCACACCCAAGCACTCCAGAGAATTTCCTTCATTGCCGTGAAGAAGCCCTCATATTGCCGTAACAAAATAACTGAAACAGTCTATCCCCCAACAGTCTTTATTCACGCAAATCAGCCTTCATTACCCCCCTGCAATCACCAAAAATCTGCACCCTTGAAACTCCTTTCTAACCGCAAACAAACTGTCCATAAACCACCCCAAAACCACCGAATAAATTGCCCTGAACTTCACTTTCTAACTACCGAAAACCCCCCTGAAAACTGCCAGCAAATACCAAAAAAAATTGCACTAACACAACCCCACTTTACCGAAAAATCTGCACAGTAAAACCACCTTCTGACTCTCGAAAATCTACCCAGAAACTGCACTTTCACCATCGAATAAACTGCACAGAAACCACATTATGACCACTGAAAAACTGTCCAAAAAAACTACCCAATAAACCGTAAAATAGTGACCAGAAAATACAGCAAAACAGCCGTGAAACAGGGTAAAATAGCAGCCCAAAACAGTGAGACAGCGAAGGAAATCAACGAACCAATAAATCAGAAAAGTTACAGACCATTAACCCTTCCGACGATCGCAAATGCACTTCCAAGAGACGACTGAAGAGGTTAGTGTTGAGAGTTCAATACATGTCCCAAGATCAACAAATCATGCATAAAAACCGCATATGAACACATCAAAGGAGGTGCGGAATATACTCACATTGAATTTCGGTTTTGATGTTTGAAGAACAAGGTGCGATTTTGCCTCCCTCCAAGTCATGGCAGTAGCTTCTTCTTGCAGTGGGCTGCGCGATTTGCACTGGTTTGGACTCCACCATTTTCGGCCATGCATGGACTCCATTGAAGCTCCAAGCTTCAAGCTTTCCAAGCTCAAAGAATCACTTCCCTATCACCTATGTATCACTCAAGGTGTGCTAGCACTTGGTTTTGAAACAAAATCAAATCTTGTTTCTCATTACTTCTCGGCAGAACCAGAAAAACGAGAGGGAAAGAGATGAAATCGGCTTCAAGCCGAGAGAGAAAAATGGAGGGAGATAAGGTTTTTGTGAAACCGTAAAAACACATGAGAGAGAGAAGGCAAATGTCTTTTACTTATATTTATATTTATTTCCAAAATAAAATCAAATACAAAAGTCAAAAAGGTAAAAGGCTTTCATCATATCAACTTTTACTTTTAACTTAAGTCATATCAAATCACTTTTTTACATCACATCTATTCACTTTAATAAAGTGACATATGTCATGTCACATCACATCACTCAAAGTGACAAGTGATTTGACATTGATGCGACTAGCGATTTGACGCTGATGTGACTTGCGTGCCGCGCTCGGATTCAAAATACGAATGCGCTCGCAATCACTCTCGGGCTCGGGTTCGCTAATTCCAAATTAACGAATTTTCCGTCGCGTCGTAATTAAATGATTACGCCTAGCGAATTCACTATTCACGTCGCCAACGAATTAATTCTAAATTAATTCGTTCGCCCGAATTAAAATCCAATTTTAATTCCGCGTCGAAATCCAATTTCGTATAATATATCGGATATATTATTTTGTCGATTAATCTAAATTAATCGTTCTCTCTCTTTAATTAATATTTTATCCCAGATAAAATATCTCCACAATAATCCCAGATAATTTTCTCTCTCATCGAATTAATCCCATTAAATCTATCTCTCTCTCTTCTAATTAATCCCAGATTAATCAAAGTGCGAGTAATACGTCATCGGTGAATCTTCAGGAACCGACCCATGAGATCTCCGGATATGTTGGCAGTAAATACGATCGTCGGACTATCCGAACACGTAAGTACCTCGTACTACGTTTATACCGATTTACAAGACAAGGTTGGCTTCTAGCAAAGCGCCATGCCTACCCAATTCTCCAGAAATATTCTTATAGGAATATATAGATCTATATCAAGCGTAGTATACTAAGTATTGTGCGTATCGGCCCAGTATCGGACAATCACGTGTTAGGGCTGGGGCTGGATAAGTGTCTGCCCCGTCCGAAACACATATCGGATGTCTGGTAACATAGTCTCTATAATCGGATATACATGACCTGGTCACAATATCCCGATTGGTTGCGCAACACTCAAGAGCACTAGTACCGTATCCTGCGTGACATCATCTCCAATATGACTGGAGTGATACTTCCGTCTCGACATCACATCCAATACACTACGACTCTCTGATAAACCCAGAAGGGTGAACACAGAACCGGTCAAAGCCCCCAACCACCAAATCCAAAGTTTATCGATTATCGTAAGTATTAGCGATGCAAGTCTCAGGTTAAGACTATACACACCTACCTTGATTTCGGCTTCCCATAGACACATAGTCATAATACCAATGGGATTCCGAGGGGTCTATCCAGAGCGAAGCTGTTTCCCGTGTACCATCGGTGAAACACGACCTCCTATCGCACTTGCATAAGTATCCAATACTTATATATATGAGAACTATGCCGTTGTGCCCTCACAACGCGCACAAGTGCAATACTAGCCTATTCCGCATTATCGATGTCCAGTCTCGATAATACTACGGCTAGGGATATTTAATGATTAATCCTTCATGGACTGATACTGTCTCATATCATCTCAATCCAGGAACTAATCATAGGGACCTCTCTTCATTTATATATCTATGGTGATCTAATCACAAATGACGAGAGTGCAATTTCCTTGTTACATAGTTAATTTGCTACAACAACACAATGTTCTGTGCAAATAGTGACGCTATGGGTCATATTATCCAACAATCTCCCACTTGGCACATAGCCAGTCACTCGAGTGTCTAACACCCGAACTATGTAAGGTTCGCTCAAATTGCTGTGGAAAGGTTTTCGTCAGCGGATTTGTTTGATCATCATTTAACGTGATTTATACGATCATCACATCGCCACGATGTATGATCCGAACAAATCAGATGATATAGAAGTATATATATCTGGATCGTTGATGAGACCATTAATTCTTTAGCCTGTGCTGATGCCTAGCTCAGCTGCTAACAGAACTGTATCTAATCTAATTAGATATGTATCGACCCAAATGACTTCTATTGCTGCCTCAGCTGCTGCAATTGACCCGCATGAGTTGTTTATGCGGTAACAGTATCTTGCTTGGAAGATTTCCAGCTTACTGCACCGTTATTCAAACTGTATAGTACCGTTTGCGACTTTTAGTCGTCTTTATCGGCTATAGGAAACTTGCTATAGTGATCCCAGTCACTTCAAGTTCTCCTTCTCCATAGACTAAGACAGCATCCTTAGTTCTCTAAGAACTAACGGATGTTCCTAACATCAATCCAGTGACTATCACTCGGATTAGCCTGTTTGTGAATCCATATGCTCAAAGCGTATGATACACCAGGTTTTGTACATTTTTCAATGTACGGTCCCACGGAGAGTATTTCGAAAGTCAAGCTTTCCCCGACATATATTTTATGGGAATATCATTTCCAAGAAATGACGTATTATCATTATTTTATAGGACAACCACTGTCAGTGCGCTCCCACTAACCCTCTTATTTACACAAGAATCATTTTCATTTTGAATTAAATCATACACCATTATGATTGCATCAAAATGATAATTCCAAGAACTTATGCTCGCGTCAGCAAGCATCATCCAAATGGATCTACCGTGGCAATAGGTAAAAGGTTGAATCGTAATCAACACAATGTCGATAACGATACCTTTCGGTTAAAAGCCTAGCTTAATACGTTGGTATATTGCCATCCATGTACGTCTTCCTTGAAGACTTATAGTACCAATAGGCACAATGCCATGTGGTACATCAACTAGTATCCAAACTGGTTGATATACATGGAATCCATTTCGGACTCATGACACTTTGTCATAATAGGGAGTCGATACCTCGTATCACTTCCTTTGTTCTCGTGTATTTAAAGATTAATGGTATAGTTTCTCATCATTGATGAACTCTATATGTTCCATTAAGATTCAGTGCCTATAACAGTATTACTCCGATTTTCATCGAGTTATACTATCCTCCCACTTACCACTGCATATCGGTATTCCTCTTAGGAAAACCGCATGGTGAGCAACAATCTAATTGTTCTCTAGTGAGGTGTTAAGTACAATACTTATGGTATCCCTAGGATGACCTACAATTGGCACTTATCATATTTGGGTTTTAGTTTGGTATCATCCAACATATGCCAAGCATACCCAATAGTCAGGAATGAGAAACTCGGTTCTTTCCCTTTCATATCTAATATGATATCTGTCAAACAGATTATTATGGAACCTTATTCAAAATAAGTTCTTGCACTGTTTAAAGCTTATCCGTTGAAGGAAATGGTACCTCAAAGCGACTCGTGATTAACCTTATTATGTCTAACAAAATTCGGTTAATCCTGTTCGGACACACCGTCAAAATGACGTGTTCCGAGAGGAGTCCTCATTGAAAGAATACTATACTCTTTCAAGTATACGAGAAACTTACTACTTAAGTATTTTCATTACGGTCTTACCGTGATGGTGTAATACTATAACCGATCTGTTTGTCTATTCCGTGTCGAAACTATAAAAGTTTTCGATTTGTGTTCTTCAAAAGAAACACACAACCTTTACGTGATGCCACATCCGTATAGGTCACGTAATATTTATATCCACCTCTAGCCTAGCTAGACACGGGCCCACTTGCTTCACTATGAACTAGGGCTAACAGATCGGTGGCATTTTCACTTTTACCGAGTAAAGGTGTTTTAAGCATTTTGCTTAATAAACTAGAATTCTTAGACTTTATTTGAATAGTCAAATCAGTCCTAGTACCCGCTCTTCAAAAGTGCGGATATACGATTCTTGTTTAGTGGTGTCCCTGACAACCATGCCACAATTTGTTTCTTAACTGATCAAATCAGTTTGAGCTATTAATTTGTCATGTTATGTATTTGAGATATTATTTGTATTCAAATATATAATTCTGTTATTCACATCTAATGTGTTTATCTCTAATATCATCTTTATATAATAAAACACTTTAGTGTTCTAGAATATAAAGGTACACCCGCAGCGGGTTATACGCGATATAGAGATAATGTTTCTAGTCAAACTAGTTACATTATAACAGTTTCTAAATTTAAGTACTAACGCGAAGGCAGTTCCTAAATTTAGATATCTACGGTTAAAACAGCGACTATCATCCCGTTTACTATTCGCAGAGTGATCTCAGTTGAAGTCAGTATCCTGCTTAAAGCAGATTCTGCACAACAGTACATATTTATGTATCACACTAAGTATTTAAAATCCAATTTCAATACTAGTTGTGAACATAATTATGACAAACATATTTGAAGTAAGAGCCTTGCTCGTCTTCAATTCCTTCTTAGGATTTGTCCTATTATCTTCCTAGAAGACCTAATCCATAATTCATTATTTTATCAAATAAAATAAATTATTAATTTCCAAGACCATCTTGAAATTATTCCCAATTTGAAAATTAAATCATTTAAAATATTTTAATCCAAGATTATATTTTAAATATCCAACTTTTCAATTTTATCTTGATTACAATAGTCCAACTATTTAATCAACGATTAGTGGTACTATTTATTATAATGATTATAATAGTCCAACTATATAATCAAATATAATCCAAATAATTAACCTCAATTACATTGATTACTATAATCCAATTATAAAATCAACTGTAAACTGAAATTAATTAATTCAAATATATTGATTAATATAATCCAATTATATATAATCAACTATAATACAGTCCAACTGTTTATTAAAACAACAATTTAAATATTAGTCCAACTAACATTTAATAATACGACGAAATAATTTAAATGAGCGCATATGGCGAGTAATTGAACGAGTATTGCAAATTCAATTCTTGCCTCCCACTATTTTTCGTCGAGTCTCTAACCCTCTGTGGAGTACTCGGGAAACCGTGTTTCCTAGTGGGCTAGGATCCTGTTAAATAACATACAACCTTGACTTTGGCCAACAAGCTGTATGCTACTTAGCAGGTAGATCTCACAGATCAATTGGATCCAATCCAATTCCCAGATCCGGTTAGGTGGACATCCAAGTCCTAAACATATTGCTTATGCCAATGTATCCAATACATTTTCCTAACCTTATCCTCCGAATCATCTAGGCCTTGGCTTTGGCACAACAAACCTAATGATTCCAGTTAAGCGGGACCCATTGACAAGGAAAGTTTCGTAATCAATGTCTTTGGACAAGAAGTGATCTTGACTTTGGCCAACAATCACAACTTGGACTAGACACCGATGTGGAACAAAACTCTCATGATTCAAATACATCCAATGACAAGGTCTTGACTTTGGCCAACAAACCAATGCCAATCAGATCTTGAACAAGAATCATTCAATGGAAGGATAATCGCTTATATAGATTGAGGGATTTTCGCGTGCAAATTGGCTACCAATTTATTATCTTTGTTAAGGTCTCATCATCATACACCCTTAAACATGCATTCTAAACACATAATAAAGCGTATATAAAATAAAATAATAATGATATGCGGATGGATACTTACATTGATCCTAGATCAAATCTCTCTTTTCTCTCTCCAAAGCTAGCTGTATTTACTTGTATTTACTTCTACCCTTACACTACACTTCTAAAGAAACCTCATTTACATGGAGGGGAAAGGTGAGAAGAGAATACAAAGAAATAGGAGATAAGGCTGGACACGCAGGTCCAATTTAATAAATCAAATTTATTACAATTTCCAAAATCGCCCAACCGGCTAATATCCATCCGATATACATTATTCAAACATCACAACCATGTATTCATACAAGCATGTTATCAATCAATCAATCAAATTAATTAATCTTGATTATTAGTGATCATCCAATGTTCAAACAAAGATTTGATTTTGTTCGAGTCAACTCGTATTGCGAATACGTACTCAAAATACGATTTCTCAAATTAAATTAAACTACATAATTAAATCCAATTTAATACGCATTTAATTCTAATTCACTATTTAATTCCAAATTAAATATTACACTATTATTAACGAACCTTCTACGATTTAAATTCTAAATTCAATCGTTATGGGTCTCAAAGCCCAATTAACGTCAAACGTTTATTTAATTAAAGTCCAATGGGCTTTTAATTAATTTCTTAAGGCGTGGACTTTTGGTCAACTCGGGTCAAACCGATAACCAAAGTCCAATCCGGGAGTTACCCCATAAGCCTTTAAATTAATTTTGGCCCATTAGGCCCAATTAAATAATTAAGGTTCATTAAGTCCTAATTGGACCTTTTGGATTTGGTTTTGGGCCTAATTGGATCCAACCAATTTTGCCTAAACCCAACTTTGTTACAACAAAGCCCAAAAGCCCAATTACAACCTAACAAGCCCAATTTCCAAAATCAAGCCCAAATTAACATGCTATCAAGTCTCGGCAATTAGGGGTTTTTCAATTCGATTCGGTTTCAATCCAATTGAGTCCACAATCTTAATATCCCAAATCAATTCAATTCATCCAATGAATTAAAACAAAAAATCACAAAGAATTTCATGTTCCATAGAATTCGGCCAAGCCACTTTAAAAGGGAAAAAATGTTCTAAATCAAAATTCAATCCAATTGAACTTCAAAACAACATTCACCAATTGTTTTAAGTCATCCAATGATCAAACAAAACAAAATTACCAAGACATTAGGTTCTTCCAATTTTCGGCCAAGCCTCCAATTTGGGGAAAATTGAATCCAATCCAATTTCATGAAATTGACCACACACAATCTCAATTAAACATGTTCTAAGCATACTTAAACATCCAATTGAATTAAAACATGCTCAAACACATTTTACCCAATTTCAAGTTTCATGTTCAACCTAAAGAATTGGGGAAAATTGATCTAATCCAATTTTCTTGAAATTGATCATGCACAACTTCAATTCAACCTTATTCAAGCATACTTCATCAAACAATTCAACCAAATCATGCCTAAATAGAGTTTACCCAAATTAAAGTTTCTACCAAAAATAAGCACATTGGGGAAAATCAATCCAATCAATTTTTTATCAAATTGATTACATATAACTCAAATTCAATCAAATATAAGCATTCTTAAAGAATCATTTGTCAGAATCAAGCTAAAATCAAAAAGCCCCAAATATGCTCAAGAACCCTAAATCGGTTTTCATGCATCAAGAGCTCAAGATACCATTGTTGAGAGTTCAATACATGTCCCAAGATCAACAAATCATGCATAAAAACCGCATATGAACACATCAAAGGAGGTGCGGAATATACTCACATTGAATTTCGGTTTTGATGTTTGAAGAACCAGGTGCGATTTTCCTCCCTCCAAGTCATGCAGTAGCTTCTTCTTGCAGTGGGCTGCGCGATTTGCACTGGTTTGGACTCCACCATTTTCGGCCATGCATGGACTCCATTGAAGCTCCAAGCTTCAAGCTTTCCAAGCTCAAAGAATCACTTCCCTATCACCTATGTATCACTCAAGGTGTGCTAGCACTTGGTTTTGAAACAAAATCAAATCTTGTTTCTCATTACTTCTCGGCAGAACCAGAAAAACGAGAGGGAAAGAGATGAAATCGGCTTCAAGCCGAGAGAGAAAAATGGAGGGAGATAAGGTTTTTGTGAAACCGTAAAAACACATGAGAGAGAGAAGGCAAATGTCTTTTACTTATATTTATATTTTATTTCCAAAATAAAATCAAATACAAAAGTCAAAAAGGTAAAAGGCTTTCATCATATCAACTTTTACTTTTAACTTTAAGTCATATCAAATCACTTTTTTACATCACATCTATTCACTTTAATAAAGTGACATATGTCATGTCACATCACATCACTCAAAGTGACAAGTGATTTGACAATTGATGCGACTAGCGATTTGACGCTTGATGTGACTTGCGTGCCGCGCTCGGATTCAAAATACGAATGCGCTCGCAATCACTCTCGGGCTCGGGTTCGCTAATTCCAAATTAACGAATTTTCCGTCGCGTCGTAATTAAATGATTACGCCTAGCGAATTCACTATTCACGTCGCCAACGAATTAATTCTAAATTAATTCGTTCGCCCGAATTAAAATCCAATTTTAATTCCGCGTCGAAATCCAATTTCGTATAATATATCGGATATATTATTTTGTCGATTAATTCTAAATTAATCGTTCTCTCTCTTTAATTAATATTTTATCCCAGATAAAATATCTCCACAAATAATCCCAGATTAATTTTCTCTCTCATCGAATTAATCCCAGATTAATTCTATCTCTCTCTCTTCTAATTAATCCCAGATTAATCAAAGTGCGAGTAATACGTCATCGGTGAATCTTCAGGAACCGACCCATGAGATCTCCGGATATGTTGGCAGTAAATACGATCGTCGGACTATCCGAACACGTAAGTACCTCGTACTACGTTTATACCGATTTACAAGACAAGGTTGGCTTCTAGCAAAGCGCCATGCCTACCCAATTCTCCAGAAATATTCTTATAGGAATATATAGATCTATATCAAGCGTAGTATACTAAGTATTGTGCGTATCGGCCCAGTATCGGACAATCACGTGTTAGGGCTGGGGCTGGATAAGTGTCTGCCCCGTCCGAAACACATATCGGATGTCTGGTAATAGTCTCTATAATCGGATATACATGACCTGGTCACAATATCCCGATTGGTTGCGCAACACTCAAGAGCACTAGTACCGTATCCTGCGTGACATCATCTCCAATATGACTGGAGTGATACTTCCGTCTCGACATCACATCCAATACACTACGACTCTCTGATAAACCCAGAAGTGGTGAACACAGAACCGGTCAAAGCCCCCAACCACCAAATCCAAAGTTTATCGATTATCGTAAGTATTAGCGATGCAAGTCTCAGGTTAAGACTATACACACCTACCTTGATTTCGGCTTCCCATAGACACATAGTCATAATACCAATGGGATTCCGAGGGGTCTATCCAGAGCGAAGCTGTTTCCCGTACCATCGGTGAAACACGACCTCCTATCGCACTTGCATAAGTATCCAATACTTATATATATGAGAACTATGCCGTTGTGCCCTCACAACGCGCACAAGTGCAATACTAGCCTATTCCGCATTATCGATGTCCAGTCTCGATAATACTACGGCTAGGGATATTTAATGATTAATCCTTCATGGACTGATACTGTCTCATATCATCTCAATCCAGGAACTAATCATAGGGACCTCTCTTCATTTATATATCTATGGTGATCTAATCACAAATGACGAGAGTGCAATTTCCTTGTTACATAGTTAATTTGCTACAACACCACACAATGTTCTGTGCAAATAGTGACGCTATGGGTCATATTATCCAACAGTTAGACCTGAGGACACCCTTTTTATTTATTCCCGCACTTTCTTTCCGTTATTTATTTTATTTATTCGTATGTATATTGTGGATTCATGAATGTTGTGGCCATGGGATGAATGAAATATGTGTTATCTCTTGCGGTATATCGGATGGAAACTCAGACGTAAATTCCGTAGCCGAATCCGAATGGACAGTAGTGCGGTCTGTACTCGGGATACAATGCCACGTACCGCTTGAGACACACACATATTTCATTTCATCCAAGTTTGTGTTTTTTCGTTATTTATTAGAAATAGTATATTACTTTTATGCACGATTAGGTTGTTTAGTACGTTATTGTTATGCATGATTTAGTTGATTATTTTCAAGCATGATTTTTTTATTTCCTTTGCATTAGAAATTTAATTATGTCCCTTCTACGTTCATGTTTAGATTTTTATTTATTTATATTGTCATGTTTGTCGATTTAATACATTCATGTGCTTGTGTGCTTGCCGTTATGCCGACTTACTTTTATGCATACAAACTTAGATTTAGGCTTTACTTTTATGCATGTGAACTGAGACATAGGTTGTATGTAACTTAGACGTAGGTTACCCTCGCATATGTAGGTCGCGTAGACTTGGTTAAATTATTGCACAAATATTTTCATTACAAATGGCATAAGTAAGGGACCATTCCGAACCCAACTGTTTGAGGTCTTCCCTTACGAGGGGTGAGTGCGGCCTTAAATCTTTTTCCCAGTTCACACTGGGTGGCGACTCCATTATTCTCTGGTTTAGTTCCCCGTGGGTTATTTCATACTCCCTACTAGGCCACGAGCCTAGAACAGTGTCGTCGATTTCTGTGTCCTACACACACGAAATGTAAATGTACAACACTATCCGTAAACAATGAAACACTAATTGTAAACTGTAACTGAAAGTCATGACACATGATTATAAATCATAGTCGGAATGATAAACTGCAAATATGAAGTGAAAACTGTAACATAAACTGAAATCTATAAACATAACTGTAAACTGTAACTAAAAATTATGAAACGTAACTGCAAATCATGAAACATAATGTGAAATGTGACATGCAACTGTAGATCATGAACTGGAATTCATAAATCATGAACTGTAATTTTAGAACATGATGTAGTTATAAAACATGACCACTAAGTCGTGAATTTTGGAACATAATTCCTGAATCATGAAAATCTATCGAACACTGAGAATTGTATGTATCGGAGACATATGATAGAACCTTCTAAAACATGCTTAAGTATATCATATACAGACATATGCACTAGTTTCTGCATACACCACTAGTGCGGGACTCGTTACCTATTTTAGAATAGGTATAAGATGAATGTAGTCCGAGCAGATTCCCTAACTTATAAATAATAACCATGTAGCATGTCAAACATATAAGCATAACTTGGAAACATGTAATAACTGTCATGATTTCTTGAAACATATTGTGTATTTGGGTTACTTAACATGAAATTATAACAACTCGAAGGCATGCTCATGTAAAATTAAAATTCGATATTCGAGTAACCACAAATTTAATTGGTAAGAAATTTAAAATTGAAAAACATGAAATTATAACATTTACTCATAAAACTGGCATTTAGTCTTATTGCTCGTGTGCTCGAGTGGAACTAGATAGATTCTCCTGCTTAGAATCTATAAAACATATATATTACAATGTACTAGTATACTTAAGCATTTACGATCATAAATATATAGATGAATGAAACATGCATCCATGATGACAATGAAGTTCAAGATGTTATCTGACATGCTAAGACGTCATCTAGGGCAAACTAATATAGGTAATATGAAATTGGCATTGCGTCGTGATGGACACACGATTTCACATTTTGTCTCTAATTTACACTAGGATTCGTAGCGACCCGAGCTCCTGCAACATAGGTTCTCCCACAACCCAAAACTTGCTTGTTCAACACATCCCTATCAAAACCACATGCTTAATTATCATATATCATGAAAAATCAACACTTAGACTAACACTTTCATGCACATAAAAATAAATCATATTTAGGTTTCATGAATTCAAATGGAAAATCCTATAATCATGCTTGATTTATTTGATAACTATTAGGGTAGGGTTGAAGAAGTTCAATTTTTTCATGATTTTCCATGGTTGTGTAAAGAGACACAAAAAAGAAAAATGAAGGGGAGAGGGGCTGTTTTAGGCTTATTTACTCTCAACCACAAATTTTTTTTATATTTCTAATAAAATAATAATAATATAAAGCCCAATTTACTAATTTTCTTCTTAATTCTCGTCACAACACAAAAACATGATATTTGGGCCCAAATTTGACTTAGTTATACATAATTTCAGGAAAAATGCTTAACATAACAGTTATAGCCCACTGTATGAGCTTTCAAAATGTACTGATATCGCTGAAACATTTATTTGTAGCCCAAGATATGATCAAAATACTGAGTGATGTTCATGGAAGCGGATAAATTAAAAAAGGTACTAAAAGTTCCGAAAAATTATTATGAACTCTTAAGAATGGTTGTAAGGATTTCAAATCTATTAATACATGATTATAAGCATAATAACATATTATGCATGAACAAAATGACTATAATAGAAATGTTATGATAATCAGGGTGTTACAGTCTACGTTGCATCTTATGTGTATTACACTCGTTAATTTTTGTTATTAAAGATAAGTTTATCGTTTTTTATAACAATTATTTTGTTGCATTTAGAAAACTGTGTGTTAACTTGAAAAATTAGAGAAGTATATATAACAACGACGACGACGATATATTAATAGAAATGTCATGATAATCGAGGTGTTATAGTCTACATTGCATTTATGTGTATTACGCTAGTTAGTTTTTGTTATTAATGATAAGTTCATCGTTTTTGGTAACAACTATTTTGTTAAATTTAGAAAAGTGTGTGTTAACTTGTAAACTTTGAGAAGTATATAATGACAACAGCGATATATTAGTAAAGAAAATCTTATTACTACAATAACAAAACTAATATTAATTACATGCCTTGATGAGTAGCATAGCTAAGATCAAAATTTCACTAAAATAGCTGATAATGAAAAAGACCTATACCTGAATGGCCAAATGGGATTGAGTTGAAAAACTAGTGAATCGATTATTATTTAAAACAAATAGACATTGCTTAGCTAACACTCTCCACTTGTCTACTTGGAATCATCTCTCTAAAATCTGCAGCAACACTGGCACTGCATGATGATGAAGTGTCTTAAATTATGTCTTATAA
This sequence comes from Zanthoxylum bungeanum, assembly GCA_019454045.1. Lineage (NCBI taxonomy): Eukaryota > Viridiplantae > Streptophyta > Magnoliopsida > Sapindales > Rutaceae > Zanthoxylum > Zanthoxylum bungeanum. The sequence continues at coordinate 84,008 of SKCR01041028.1, forward strand.
GCAAGCTATACATAAAATAAGTTAAAAACATATTATTATACAAACAAGTAAACATAATACGTACAAAGCATGTTAGCTAGACAGATTAGTATATGATTAAATAAATTAATTAGCAGACAACCTAGGTTAAGCATATTAGAGCAGAAGCTGCAAGAGTGGAACCTCAGAAGGTCAAAATGGAAACATATTATCAATTATTGTGGTATTTTTTTATTAGGGTTTGTGAGTTTAGGTACAAAGTTAAGACTACATGATGTGATGATAACAATTGACAATCATCAAATTTAATTTTATATTATTAATGGGTTGAGAAACTCAGAAGCTTACAACAACATGATGTTGGCTTCTCGAGAAAACCATGTAAAATACTTGCCAAGCTGCGTATGCTGTAAGCACATGCATACCAACACACGCGTGTGCCGCCATTAGAGACAAAAACGTATTAGCTCATGTGCTTACCATTAATTAGAAAGCCAGTCAAAGTTCTCGAGAATCCAAATATTTTTGCTCTAATAAACATGCTTATTTACATCACGATGTTTGTCAGACTTTATAATGGGAGCCTTTTATATTTGGATACAACTTACAACCTAATATGCATATGCAGCTGTATAGCAATTTCTCAGTTGAAGATTAATGGTGTAGTCAAGAGCTTAATCCCACCATTGGGAGATTTAATTCTTAGGGTTTATTATAGGAGTAAATCTTTGGTGCAACAGTGGTATGGATGACGTGGTACCACCAACCAATTAAAAACTGACATGTTTAATTTTCTTCCTATTTTTTAGTTGTTTTTTGACTTTTTAGCACGCGTGGCAAAGGATGATTGGCTTGTTGTATGGATGACGTGGTACCACTGTTGCACCAAAGATTTTCTCTTATTATAGACATGATTGATTTGTGGGGTTGGTTGACAATTTAGAATCATATTTTCATAACCGAATCGGATTGGTTGGTTCGACCGGTCAAAATGGGAATCGACTGTGAGTCTGGTCCGGCAAAATATAAAAAGCCAATTTTTGACAAAAAAAATGGGTCAAAATCAATAAAATCAATTTTTATTCAGTCAAAGAATCAGCCTTTTGCTTGTGTTGTGTGATGGTGAAGTAATGGTGTGTAGCAGAAGATGAGGAATAGGTGATTGTTGCAGCAGTTGTATTGCAGCAGCAGATATGGTGATAGTTGGAGTGAAACTGAAATGCATCTCCCACCAAATATTCAAACAAGATTATGGAGCAAATTCATTCAATTATTCGATGATACATGAAGTTATTTGTACTTGCATAAGCAAAAGAGGTTAACAATGGTAGTAACCAAAGGCCTAATCAAATTTCTACCAAACCATTTTCTTAACTGTTATGTTCAAAGACAACACCATAAATGCGAGGTTAGAGCTTGAAAACACCTGAAGTAATTCTTGATCAATGAACTGCATCTGGAAAGAGTTGTTACCATCAATATTACTAACAGGACACTACTGAGAGAGATCATAAAGGTTCTCTGTTGCTGTACCATAGAGTCAACTTTGTATGCTTCCTATAAGGGGAAGTCGATGCCACAGTATGGTTTATTAGGCAAATCATATCTAGTGTGAACACACCGTCATCAAACGAAACAACAATCAGATGCATTCTTGAGAAACACTACTTCACCAGCAAATTGGAATTCCATGCTCACCATTGCGATTTTAAGTTCTCGCATGCCAGGCAGTGCAAAATTAAAAAATCTTGGGAGTACTTCCACACTGTTCTTTAACTGCTTGTGAATGTTAAAACAATGGGAAGACAGAGAAGAAGAGTATTGTGACGAAATAATTCAGATAATGTCTCTCCCAAGTATGACAACGCCTGTTTCTATCAAGTTCCCTGCCTAAGCACCTGAGCTTCTGGTACATACCCAGAAGTTCTCAACAGTTTTGTTAATCCCTTCAAAGTTCTGTATATTTCCTCAGTTTTAGGATGCCTCTTATCTAAGGAATAAAACTCAACCACAACTTCATTAATCTCAATAGAGCTACAACCTGGCAGTTTTTTGAACCCGGTATCTCTCATTGCAACTTTGAGTCGTGCAACGTCTTTCCATCTCCCAAGATCCCCATATATGTTTGAAAGAACGACAAAGTTTGCAGGGTTCTTCGGTTCAAGTTCAATGAGTCGTTCTAGAGCCAGTTCAGCCACTTCAACATTTTTATAAACCCTACATGACCCTAGTAAATTAGCCCAAATGACAGCATCTGCTTCTATAGGCATCTTCCTGACAAATTCCACAGCCTCAGCTAAACGACCAGCTCGTGCCAGCAAATCAACCATACAACCATAATGCTCAATTTGAGGCACAACGGAATAATCCTCCACCATAGACTGGAAATATGAAAAGCCATCTTCAACTAAACCCATATGTGTACAAGCACACAAGATGCCTATGAAAGTGATTCCATCAGGTGTTTCCCCATAATGCTTCATATCACAAAATAAACTCAAGGCATTAGCTGCTTTTCCATGCATCGCCAGGCCACCAATTATGGTGTTCCAGCTAATTAAATCCTTCTTATCCAAGCTCTTAAAAACATCAACTGCATTTTCTATAGTTCCACACTTTGCATACATGTCAATCAAAGCATTCCCAACATAAACATTTCCCTTATACCCATTACTTTCTGCATACACATGCACCCACTTACCCAAATCAAGTGCTCCTAATCTTGCACAGGCAGACAACACAGTAACAATTGTGGCATCGTTTGGAAAAACTCTTCCCTCAGTCAACATCCTTTTAAATGCATCCAAAACCTCAGAGAAACACCCGTTATGAGCATACCCTCCAATCAATCCATTCCAAGAAAAAACATTCCTGTCAGGCATCTCTTCAAACAGCCTCTCGCATTCCTCAACTTCCCCACTATTTGCATAACCACTCAAGACCGTGTTCCAAGAAATGACATCCTTTTTCGGCATCCGATCAAAGAGCTTTCTTGCCTCGACCATATTTCCCAACTCAAAATACCCCGAAATCATAGTGTTCCACAAAATAACATCCCTCTCAGGGGCCAACTCAAAAAGACACCTTGCAGAAACAATATTACCACAAGAAATATACCCATTAACCATTGTAGTCCACACAACTACATTCCTCTCACCCATTTCTCCAAACACCTTATATGCCGCTTCTATCGATTTCCCAAATGAATATAGCTCAATCAAAGCTGCACCCACGAAAATATTTGCTCTAAAACCACTCTTAATAACTAAACAATGCAATTCTTCACCTTCTCTCAAAGCATTAATCTTCACACATGACTTCAAAACCATAGGAAACGTAAAGCAATTGGGCAGAACATCCAACTTCTTCATCTGAGTAAATAAAACAACTACGTCCCTGTGAAACTCGTTCTGCATATACCCTTTAAACAATGCATTCCATGATACAATATTTGGGTCAGTAATTTCATCAAACACCTTATGAGCATAACTCATTTTCTTCCTCTGAGCACATGCAGAGATGATCCTCGGAGTAATATAGTCACTGTGCTCTAATCCATGAGTGATTATTTGGGATTGTATTTGGTAGATATGCTTCGCCGTCTTACATGATTGTAACAGAGAAATGAGCTTCTCTTCCACAATTCTATGAGGGGTTTTCGCATACAAAGTTGCTGAAATCTTCGCTATTTTGAAAAACAGTTGGAAAAAAACGCTTTCTTATAACTCCTTAGCAGATAACTAGATAAATATATTATCAAATCTCTCCCATTTACTTACACAAGTCATCGAAAAACAAAATAAATGAATATATTTTTGTAAATTAATCCCTTAATATAAGAATAACCCAGTTCATATAATATTTATAATATATTTTTATTATTAATTGTCCACTAAACAATTAATAATATTTATAATATATTTCATCACATACAAAATGAATGAATCATCTTTTAATCCATAGAGATTTATTAAACATTCTCATTTCCATCACTTATTATTACTAGTACATTCAAGTTGTTGTAAATAATATGGTCACTCACTTTAATATTTATAATTTTAGTTTATCACATATTATTTTGGGATAACAATCTTAACATAATCACTCCTTATAAATAGAGAATAACTCTGGTAAAATTTTATTCATTGAAAATTAAAGATAAAAGCTTTCACCTTTATAAGGTACTATACTCTCTTTTATTTCTCTCTTATTTTATAACACGTTATCAGTTTCTATTTAAGTTTTTTATTTTTAAAGAAAGCCGAGTACACCAAATTTTGGTTTGAAATCATGATTACGATCAAACATGATCAAATATTTTGGTATATGGATGGTTATGAATAAGGCCCGAAGCCTTGACAATTTTGGATGATGATGAAGTCTTTGTTTACTAGTTACTACCTATGAATTTGATGATAGTGTTGATGATGATCCTATTGAAGGTTCAAATATCGAGGAGGGATAAAATGAGTATTGTACTTAGTCTAAAATGGATAATAAAGGCCCAAAGGTTTGAAGAGATACACAGATTTTGACAGAAGATCAAACCTTGTGATATAGAGGAGTTCTCCCAAGGGCAGAGCATGAAGTGAGTTATCATGCTGACCCGATCTAATGAATAAGTGATGGATTTGGGGGTATTTGAGGATTTGCGGAAACCGACCTGAGGGGTCTTTATTAGTCGAGTCCGACCTGGTTGAAAGAGTTGGACATAACTTTGAAGAGTATCATCCACCTCGGGAACTCGACCCGCCCATGTGATTGCAGGCTGACCCGTGCTGAGGTCATATGACATGTGTTGTTACTGAAGGTGTGCTTCTAGTGGTCTAGGTCATATGACGTATGTCATATCTAGAAGTTTGGGCTTCTCGAAGGCTAATGATAACAAAAGTTGATCCACGGATAAGTCAAGAAATGTACACAAGGCCTGAAGCCAGTATAAAGTCGAATCATATAATATTGTCACCATGAATTCATTGATGCGCTTCTTATTCACTCAGAAGTTGTTGGCTTTGGTTTTTCGACAAATCAAAACTCATGTAATAGCATGATTCGCCATTTGTGGGTTGTTGGCTTGGCAATTTTTCAAATCAATTCGAACTCAATACATGTTCTCAATGTCTTTTCTTGCGTGATTTGCATGCATGAACCAATAAGGCCCGAAGCCTTTGGTTGGCCGTCATTGATTTAATATATGGCAAGCTTGAATTGGAATCAGCCACTGTCAGGTGAATGAATTTGGCTTTTGCATCCATCTGACGATGAAACCTTATTATTAAATAATAAAAAAAAAATTCTCGATTCAATCTTAAAATTAGAACCCACCATTCTAATTCATTATGTTATGTTTTTTTGTTATTGAAACCTTAATTGTACTTATGTTATTAGTTTAACACTTTAATTGTTTCTATGAGAATGTTCTATAGTTGCCATTAATTTGGATCATCCACATCATAAAATAAAAACTGTATTTTTTTTTTTAATTTTATAATTGTTGACGGCGGATTTTCGTCTCAGAGCAATATGAGAATATTACTCCGAAACAATCCTCCCTCAATACTGAATTTGTTTGGTTATGGGGGAGCCAAAAGCAAATTTAGCAAAAGGTAGATAAATACGCCAATCGATAAAGAGATTTAACATGGTTCGGCGGATTTGATCCAACCTACTTCCACGGACACAAATTCATAGGGCCCTTCCCACTTGGCGCCTAACGATCCTTCATCCGGCCTCCGAGTGTTCAAGGTGACCCTTCTGAGGACCGCTCTCTTCCGAACTCCTCCGGCCCCCGAGTCTGACTATAGTTTTTCCTTGACCGGTTGGAGTCCCCGGCCAGTGTCTTCCCTACTGCGATGATATTTACCTGTTGGCACTGTGCTCTCTGTCTGGCCGCCATAACTTCATGGTCAATATAATTATTCAAATACCCATTCCAAGCCAGGTCTTCCATTTGTTCCCGCAAGTCTTTGCACCCGTCCGTCGCATGTCCCCTCAAATTATGATGTATGCAATATGATTTTTTATTCCTCTTATCAGGGGGGAATCTCCTGAGGTCAGGCTCTATCAAGAGGTCTTTTCCCTAAATCTCTTTGTCGATTGGCGTATTTATCTACCTTTTGCTAAATTTGCTTTTGGTTCCCCCATAACCAAACAAATTCACTATTGAGGGAGGATTATTTCGAAGTAATATTCCATATTACCCTGAGACGAAAACCCACCGCCAACAATAATTATTTTAGTTTCTTTCATAATTATGATTAACTATAAGTGATAAATTAGAACCTGAAGTTTAGATCTACAAAATAATTATAGAACCTGAATTTTATAATGACACTTCAATTAAAGAACGTGAAGTGCTAATCTCAATCAATTAGACTTAAAATTAAAATCTGCATATTTAAATGTACCATAGAACCTGAAGTTCTGAATCTACAATATTATATTTATGAATTTGAAGTTATAAATATATACATGACATTCTTTTTACATCGTAATTATTTTTGTATAATATATTTATAATTATGATATTTATATTTCTTTTTATAATTACAATACAAATTCTTGCACTTGAAGTTTCCGGAAGAATCTATCTCTTATGGGTTTTGGATGCCAAAATGCACCTGAAAGCTATGGGCCTGGAAGGTACCATAAGCCAAGAAAATCAAACGTCCCCGCAGGATAAGTCAAAGGCTATGATTTTCCTTCGCCATCATCTGCATGAGACCTAGAAGTTCAATACATGACAAAAGAAGATTCATTGATCTTATGCAATAACCTGAAAGAGAGATATGACCATTAAATGAATATCTTCCTCCCTAGAGCGAAATATGATTGGGAAAATTTGAGGTTGCATGACTTTTAAAAGGTTTCGGACTACAACTCATAGCTATTTCGCATCACCTCACGGCTAAAATTATGGTGGAAATATCACTGAAGAAGACGTGCTTGAAATAACACTCACTACCTTTCATGCATCAAATATGATTCTGCAACAATAATATCAGGAGTGTCGCTTCAGAAAATACTCAGATTTAATAGCTTGCCTCTTAGTTGCTGAATAAAACAATGAGCTACTGATGAAAAATCACGAGTCACAGCCAATTGGTTCTAAGTCATTCCCAGAAGAAAATTCAAATACACAAACAAACAATAGATGTGGTCGAGAAAGTAGTATAGGAAGCGCAGGGCATGGTTATCACCGTGGTGGTCATAAGTGTTAGAGTTTGTGTTTTGAGCGTCAATCTGAATAATGTATTGTACATTATATTTTATTATTTATTAATAAAATAACTACATTTTCATTTTAACCTTGTAAATGGTAATGTCATTATGAATATTAGATTGATATATAAATATGATGAGAATGACATCGATCTTAGAATAGTCATGTAGTAATATTAGACACTGGATGATCTGAAATTGGGATAGTATTACTATTATAAACTATTCTTAAAGTAAATATTCTTAATCATTGGTTTTGAATATATTGGAATTGGAGTTCCAATAGTTTAACCCGATGTACCATGAACAATGGAAGCTCAGATAGACATGTGGATATTCGTTGGAGCGAATACTGAATGACTCACAGGTGATTCCTAATAGTTGGAAGTACACACCATCGTCAATAGGAATCTTCTCGAGTCGAGTAGTATATGTGATCCTTTGACTATAGAATATCATTGATTTTATGTGTGATCCTCTACATTTTGATTTCATATATGTCAGAGATTTTTCATGGTCTGATCGCTAGATATTCGTTGGGTGTGGACCGATGCACTCGTTAATCAAGTGCATATCAAGATATGATATGTCGGCTTGTATGTGTACCATAAGGGGTTTAAGTTTCCATGTGAGTAAGTCACGATTCTTAAAACTTTGGCTAAAGTCAATCACCTAGGGTGGATCACATACATCAAAAATGGTGTTTTGATTAGTTGTAAAGAATCGTAGACATATCGACAATATGATATGTGTGCCTCAGAAACTTGACGGTGTAATCTATGTTTCCTAAGCATAACTCGGATAACCTATGACAGAGGGATTCTTAAACATATGTAATGACCTCGACTTGTATAGTTTAAAAATATCATTTATGCACTTTGCGAATTTGAGGGTGGCTGAATTAAGTACATATGAGCTAAGCTTATATGACGAACGTGTCTGAACTTAGAGAGTACCATAATATGAAGTGTACTCGTGGAGTACTTGGGTAACCGATAATGATTCATAAAAAAAATAATAATTTGATATTATAATTATCAATTAAAATAATTTAGTGTTATTGGATAATATTAGTTATTTACTTTGACCCAATTGGATTAATTGGGTTAATCCAAAATCACACAAGGGCTTTGTTGTAATTTTATAAATATCTCTACCATTGGATGATATTTTGGTAATTACAAATATATAATAACAGGTGTATTTGGCTTGATTTAATTAGACTAAATCAAAGTGGTAGACAATGAACTAGTTAATTGGTTAAAATTTGTCTTAATTTAATTGGATTAAATCAAAGTGGTAGATGAAGGTGATTAGTCACACCTAATTATACATATTTTGACAAATTAGTTAAGCCCACCTAAAAGTTGATTAAAATTTTATTAATTAAAAGTTGCATAAGTTTCACTATAAAATGCAAGGTTGAACCAGTTTTTTATTAAGCTTAAGAAAGTTAAGCTTGAGAAAGATAAAACAAGCAAGAATTAGAGATATTAGCCTAAGTAAAAGAAGTGTTTAGAGAAGCTTTGGAAGTTCTTTACAATATTTCAACAATGAGAAGAAGATAGGATCTTGGAATCAACCTTACTAGGTAAGTTTGATCTTATATATAGCTATGTTTTCATTACTGAGTTATCATTAGTGAAACATATATTGATGTATTATGTATTGGATATATAATAACATAGTTTGAAGTTGAAATTAGGCTAATGAAATTTGTATAGATGCTTTGGAAGCATAAACACAATATACTTACGATTGGGTCAAAATATTTATGTTGGACATAAACATAAAATTAAAAAATTTGGAACTCTAAATGAAAGATTTGAGCTATGGCTACCATTCTAGAATCACTTGACCGCCTTTGAGTGAACAAGAATTATTCATGAGTCACTTCATTATGCAATTCTATTTTGATATATGTTTTGATTCAAAGAAATATATATATATATATATATATATATATATATATATATATATATTGTGTGTATCTCTTTATTTATTGTATAATATATGTTGAGGTTGGTTTTGAAATTAAGATTATTTTTGGGTGTTTTTGAAAGTGTATAAGGTTTTAATTTATTTTTTTTAAATATGAATTTAGTGGGTGTCGCGTTGCAACGCTGCAACGCAGCATGCACAAGCAAGTTGCGCATGATTGCGTAGCATATGCAAGCCATGCATGTAGCATGCGCAAGCTGCATAAGCTTACACATGCGCAAGCTAGGCGCGCCCCACGCACAAGATCCGATTTTCTCTTGTTTTGGTTTTTCCGGACTATAATTCATCCCTGATTTTTTCCCTATACACTTATAATTAAATTTAGTATTCCATTAAAATATTTAAAAATACACCTGATTACGCCCAAAAATAACTTGCGGTTATCACAGTATAGTTGGGGTGTCGATTCCTCAGAGAGATAGTTACAATGAAACTGATTCACTCAATCAAGAACGTTTAGCAATAACTAAATTAAAGAAAAGATTAAATTACAATGTAAATTAAAGACTACGGAAACTTAAAAGATTTTATCAATAGAGAGAAATAGCAAAGCGTCCGGGTCCCCTCTTTTACATATTACTTCTATTCCGTTATTGATTCGTTTTATTACGCAACTGAGGATTTCACATCCCAAACCCACAATTGGAGGATATTCAATTCTACTCAAATTAAATTTCTAAGGTAATTATTATTTTATCTTCTCTACGTTCACAACTCACAAGGTTATCGTTACAACCTATCCAACGACGATAATATACCCTCGGGTAATATTGCAACAAAAGATGAACTCGCAAAACAACCTTAATCTATCACAACTAATTTCACCAACAACACATAGAAAAAGCATGACTGAATCTATATGTCGGTTAATAAAATAAGTTTTCAATTTAAAATACTCAAAAGAATAACGAGAAGAATAAGATAATAATTATATTAAACGATTAAAATCATCCAAGAATCAAATAATAAAATAAGAGAATATAGTACAAGAGTTCGCCCTTAGCTTTGCTTTAGGGGGTTAGTTCCGCATGCCGAAGGAAGAAATAGTAGAGAGGGATTGGAGGGACATCGAATGGATCATTATTCCTGGTCCCGGGAGTGTGCACGGCTCTTGCATGAAAAAATGCATTGTGACTGTTTGTCTCCCCTGCACATGCGCAAGCTATCCTCACGGCCAGTTGGTGCTGTTGCTTCTCGGCTTCACTCTGCTTATTATCCTCCCTCTCCACGCACTCTGCCCTGTTTTCTTTATGTTAGGTCACGCACAGGCCTTCTTCATTCCATTCGGCAACTGTTTTTTATTTATTTCTGCGCTGGCAGCCTCTCTCCTTATGCGCTGCTTGCTTTATTTATAGTTTTTGTTTGCATGTGCAGGCCCACTTAAGGTTTTCTTTTTGCCGCCCTCTCTCTCTTTGTTTTGTTTATTGTTTAGTTTTGTCTTCTCCCACAATCTTCATTGCCCTAGGGTTTATTCTTTGAATATTATTTATGCATTCACATGCCAACTCTCTCTCTCACTTTTTTTTTAATAATATGCGCACATCCAGGCCTTTATTTTTGGTTTATGTATATGCGGCACATCCAGGCCATTATTTTTGGTTTATGTATATGCGGCACATCCACTGTCTTATAAAAACATGCGGCCCTATTGCTCTTTCTTCACGTGCTCTCTTTGTTTACATGCACATCCACATAAATTGGCCATCTCATGGAATCACATAACAGGCCTTGATGCCTGCCTTTTTTTTATTCCTACAAATAATAAAAAATATTTAAATAACAAATAAATTTTAAATTAGAATGATAATTAAAATTGTATAATAAAATATAAGATATACTGCTAAATATTTAACAATAAACCCGAATAAGTGATGTTTCAAAGTACATTTTCATGCACTTATCACAACCCATAACCAGCTTATTGCTAGTCCCTAGCAATTCAAGTGTAAAAATAAAATAAAAACCAAACTGAAATCAATAAAACTATCTAAGCCACTTTCGTAGGGATCACGATTGCATTTAGCGTATGCAACAAGCCTTTAAACCCCTAGGTGTCCCTAGGGGATGAGTTATAGTCTCATGAGGGCTTACAGTGACGACACCCACAAACGTCATTCAAAACACACAATCATGCAAAAATAAAAATTAAATAGTCCCATTAGTTTCACATAATTTTTTCTTCAAAGAATGCATAATAAAAATTAAAGGAACGAAGTTACCACTTCATTGTTGACTAAGAAAACCTGATCCTTTTTCTTGTAAACCGTCTCCCCGGCAACGGCGCCAAATTTTGATTACGCCCAAAAATAACTTGCGGTTATCGCATTATAGCTGGGGTGTCGATTCTTCAGAGAGATAGTTACAGGAACTAATTTACTCAAGCAAAAATATTTAGCAATAATTTTATTAAAGAAAAGATTACATTTGCAATTTAAACTAAAGATTATGAAAAGTTGCAGGATTTTATCAGTAGAGATAAACAGCAAAGCATCACCAAATCATCTTGTATCAACCTCCTGTATTCAGTTATTGATTCTTTTCATTACACAATTGAAGGTTTCACATCCCAACCAACAATTGGAAGATATTCAATTCTACTCATATTAAATTTTAGGGTAATTAATGATTATTTTCTCTATGTTAACAGTACACAAAAGTTATCATTACGAGCTATCTAACGTCGACAATATACCCTCAGGCAATACTGCAGCAGAAGACCAACACATAAAATAACTTTACCAGTTACAACTAATTTCACAAATCACACATAGAAGAAGCATGACTGGATCTATATGAGATTTGACAAAATACAATTTCTGGGCTAATAAATCAAAGGATAATAAATAAAAACAACCATCAATTTTATTAAACGTTAAAAGATTCATTCAAGAATCAACAACATGAATATAAGAAGTTTAAATACAGAAGTTCATCCTTAGCTTTGCCTAGGAGATTAGTTCTCCATGGAAGAAAGAGATGCAGCCTGAATAGATTGGAGAGATGTCATGATTTCCTTGAAGTTCTTCGTTCTTCCTCTCTATGAATTGTATTTTTGGATATTTTTGTATGATTCTCCTATGTTTCTCTCTGATTTTCTCCTTCTCTAGGGTTTAGGATGAAGTTGGATTTATATAGAAAAGTCCTGAAACCCTAAATTGCATTAAAAACACACAGCATAAAATCCTGAAATCGCAGTTTCGCATCGCGATGTGCGCCGCGCGTCTCGACGCGCCAGCAGCTTTGAAGGATGCTAAAATTGACTAGATATCCTCGAGTAGATGCAAATGGATATATTATGGGTTTCGTAACTCTTTCTAAATCAAAAGTCAGAGCTTTTTTAAATTCAGTGCGCGGCTGATGCTCCTGCCTACGTCCAATACGTCTGTTAGGCTCTGAAACATATTCAATTGCTCTATTCTCCTTGATCCATCCTTCCTATTAACAAAGCACAAAATAACTCTAATTACGATTAAAATATATGATAATAAAGCTGAGTTAGCAGTGTTCTAAGTATACTTTCGTGCACTTATCACAACCCTCAACCAGCTTATTGCTAGTCTCTAGCAATTCAAGCGTAAAATAAAATAAAAACTAAATAAATAAAACTATCTAAGCCACTTTCGTAGGGATCCCGATTGCATTTAGCGTATGCAACAAGCCTTTAAACCCCTATGTGTCCCTAGTAGACGAGTTATAGTCTCGTGAGGGCTTACAGCAACGACACCCACAAACATCATTCGAAACATACAATCATGCAAAAATAAAAATTAAATAGTCCCAATAATTTAACATAATTTTGTCCTCAAATAATGCCTAGCAATGAAACCAAAGAACCTTCAAAGTACTCAACGTAACTCAAATCTAAGTCTTTGAATAAATCATCTAACCGAGACTCAAAGTGTGTGAGTGCGCTAAGGTTCATTCACAGCTTTATTCTCAGGTAAACCAACTCAATGATTTCATTTAAAAATTGGGATCGATAGGTCAAACCAACCTAGATATCTCAGTGAAGCCCTGTAGTTGCTTTTCTGTGCTCAATATGGTATGATTACTCTTTTTTTTAGTCTCTTTTTTCATTTTCTCTTTTTTTTTTTTTGAATTTTTCTTTTCTTTTTTTTCAACACACCTACCCTTTAAGGTAGTATTTCTCCTAATGGTGGTCCCAATACTCGCCCATGGGTAGCTTCACGCTTATCGGTTATAGGTGGTTTATTTTCTTTCTTCAGAGACTTTTCTTTTATTTTCAACCATACCATACGTCATAACATAAGCAAATTAAGATAGACATCTAAGCAAACGGTCATTCATCGACATGCAATTTCTTCAACTAGTCACCTTGCTAACTACTCAGGCTTTCACTGCTAAAAATCCATAATTAAGTGCTTACGAGGCTAACATAGATAAATGACTCAAATTATCAGATAAAAGTACATTAAATGACTTATTTTTTCTAAGATTTCACCCTAAAATAAATAATATCATCATAAGACCTATGTTTTAACTAACAAGGACTAAAAAAAATGAAGCAACATTTTTTTTTAAAGATAATAATAAAATATATTTATGACAGGTTTTATCATGCGCATGCATACACCCCCACACTTAAAACTTGCATTGTCCTCAATGCAAGATAAATGTAAAGAAAAAAGGATTAAGGAACAACACTACCAGACATGGAGTTGATTAGGTTCTTGCTGACGAGACTTTATTTGTGTGGTTATGTAGGTTGTGCTAACTTCTATATAAACACTCATGCAAACAGAAAAATAAACATGCAGTTAGCACACAATAATATAAAACTAAAGTAAATAAAATAAAATAAATGCATATGCAAAGGTTGCCTCCCCGCTAGCGCTAAGTTTAACGTCTTCAGCCAGACGTAACCACTTAAGCTGTCATGGTGGTTTTCATCTAACGTACTGATGAAGGCATGGGAGGGAATTTCTGTCTAGCTGTGGCTATGTGTCCACGGGTCCTCCAGGGTCTGGTGGCTGAAAGTCTTGACTGCACATATTAAAAAGTTGATTCAACCCCCTTTTTAACTTTCCAGGTATCATCTTCAATTGAACACGAGCTCTTCTTTTCCTCATTTTACGATTTTTTGGGATCACTTTCACTGTAGGAGGATTTGATTCAGGTTGTAGAGGAACTGTTTCTAGCAGGACTGCTTCGAGCATGTATGTACCTTGACACTCATCATCATCCCGTGGTTGTTTTTCAACATGAAAAATATTCACCTATAGAGTCATATTTCTAAATGATAGCTTCATTAGACCATTCCTGCAATTAATAAGGGCATTAGCTGTGGCAGGAAAAGGTTTACCTAAGATAAGCGGAATTTTGGACTCAGCGTTAACCGCAGACTGGGTGTCTAAAATTAGGAAGTCAACGGGGTAGTATAATTTATCAATTTGAACTAAGACATCCTCGACTACTCCCCGTGGTGTTCTAATGGATCGGTCAGCTAACTGTAAAACTACTGATGTAGGTTTAATCTCACCAAGCCCTAACTGTACATAAATCGAATATGGCATGAGATTAACACTAGCACCTAAATCTAATAATGCTTGACCAAACTCATGGGTGCCAATGTGGCAGGTAATGGTGGGATATCCCGGATCTTTATACTTTGGCGGAGGCCTCTGTTCAATTACTGCACTTGCCCGCTCTGTCAAGAATGTAGTCTTTTTTATATGCTACTTCCTCTTCATGGTGCATAGGTCCTTTAAAATCTTAGCGTAAAGGTGCCTCTGGATCTTCCTGTGGGGTGTTGGTATCAATATCTTTAGGGTCTCCTACAGTTTTGGGAGTATCATGTATTTCTACCTCTTTACCACTCCTAGTGAATATAGCATTAACACCCTTTACATTGGTTGCTTCGTGATTAGCCTGTGCCATGTGTTGGTCTTATGGATTTAGTTGAGCCTGAGATGGGAATTTTCCTTGTTCATGCACACTCAAGACATTAGTTAACTTAGAGATCTGACTCTTAATCTCCCTATTATCTTCAGCTACTTAAGCTATCAATGACTCAAACCTTTGATTTGTTTTATTTTGGGCTTCCACAATCACCCTCTGGGCTTCCACGAATACTTACATTGTATCCTCTAAAGAATTTCTAGGAACCGTAGGTGTGTGATACTGAGGGGTACTATATCCTATGGGTGGTGATGTCTGACTCGGCTGATGAGACTCCTGCTTCCAACTAAGGTTGGGATGGTTTCTCCAACTAGGATTATAGGTGTCTGGGTACGGTGTGTGAGACTTCTGATACATCCATAATGCATGGCATTGTTCTTCATATGTTCCTCTCATCTCACCATATACCGGATACTCTTGAGATTCTAGTTGGGCTACTGAATGTATTGTCTTACTGTCTTTGGCAATTAAGGCTCCCATCTGTCCGGTTAACAGCTTGACTTGTGTCTTAAGGTCATCCTCTTCCCTAAAGTATTGTAAGCTTCTGCTAGAGGAGGTGTGTGTCCTATCTGTGTTATCTACGGCATTGGGTCCAGCCCAGGTATGTGATTTCTTAGCTAGGTCATCTAAATACTAAAATACCTCATCAGGGTCCTTTCGAATGAACTTACCATTGCACATCGTCTCAACGAATTGGCGTTCCCTAGGGGTTAATCCATCATAAAAGTAACTTACTAAACGTCAACTCTCATATCCATGGTGGGGACAACTCGCTAACAACTCCTTATACCGCTCCCATGTTTGATAAAGAGTCTCGCTGTCTCTCCGAGAGAAGGTGGATATTTTTCTTTTCAGGGCATCTGTCTTTTGGTGTGGGAAATATTTGTCAAAAAATACCTGAGTCATCTCGCCCCACGATCCTATTGACCTAGGTCTTAAAGAATACAACCAGCTCTTAGCTCTATCCTCAAGGGCAAATGGAAAGAACTTAAGTCTAATCGTGTCAGTGTTTCCAAACTGGTCATGGACGGTTGCTACTACCTCTTCAAATTCCCTAATGTGCACGTAAGGATTCTCGCTCTCTAAACCGTGAAAAGTTGGAAGATACTGTATCATTCCAGGCCTAAAGTCTATATGTGGTGCATTAGGAGGAAACATGATGCACGAAGGTGTCGCTGTGTGAGTTTGGTGGCTGTACTCTTCAAGAGTCCTCCTAGGTGGTCTCTCGTATTCACTCATGTTATGTGCGCTAGACGCGGATGGTGTAGAAAAAGGATTTTCAAATATGTTATCAGAATCTGAGCTTTCTTCTTCAGCCCTAACAAATCTACCAAATCTATCCCTACGTCTAGACATGCAATTTAAGTTCAAATAATACGAGAAATAAAATAAAATAAATAAATAAATAAATAAGAGGAATAAACTAAAACTTAAAATCTAAAAAACTAAAACTAAAACAGAAATAAAATAACTAAATAAATACTAAGATAAAAGACTGGAAACAAAAATAAAAAGAACTAATTAAAAATAAAAATTAAATTACTAAAAGAAAATAAATAAGCGAATAATAAATGAATAAAATAAAATAAAATACTAATAATAATTAAAAATAAAAATAAAAAAAGGAATGAAGTTACCACTTCGTTGTTGACTAAGAAAACCTGATCCTTTTGCTTGTAAACCATCTCCCCGGAAACGGCGCCAAATTTTGATTACGCCCAAAAATAACTTGCGGTTATCGCATTATAGCTGGGGTGTCGATTCTTCAGAGAGATGGTTACAGGAACTAATTTACTCAAGCAAAAATTTTAGCAATAATTTTATTAAAGAAAAGATTACATTTGCAATTTAAACTAAAGATTATGAAAAGTTGCAGGATTTTATCAGTAGAGATAAACAGCAAAGCATCACCAATTCATCTTGTATCAACCTCATGTATTCAGTTATTGATTCTTTTCATTACACAATTGAAGGTTTCACATCCCAACCAACAATTGGAAGATATTCAATTCTACTCATATTAAATTTTAGGGTAATTAATGATTATTTTCTCTATGTTAACAGCACACAAAAGTTATCATTACGAGCTATCTAACGTCGACAATATACCCTCAGCCAATAGTGCAGCAGAAGACCAACACATAAAACAACTTTACCAGTCACAACTAATTTCACAAATCACACATAAAAGAAGCATGACTGGATCTATATGAGATTTGACAAAACACAATTTCTGGGCTAATAAATCAAATGATAATAAATAATAACAACCATCAATTTTATTAAACATTAAAAGATTCATTCAAGAATCAACAACATGAATATAAGAAGTTTAAATACAAAAGTTCATCATTAGCTTTGCCTAGGAGATTAGTTCTCCATGGAATAAAGAGATGCAGCCTGAATAGATTGGAGAGACGTCATGATTTCCTTGAAGTTCTTCGTTCTTCCTCTCTATGAATTGTGTTTTTGGCTCTTTTTGTATGTTTCTCCTATGTTTCTCTCTGATTTTCTCCTTCTCTAGGGTTTAGGATGAAGTTGGATTTAAATAGAAAAGTCCTGGAACCCTAAATTGCATTAAAAACACACAGCACAAAATCCTGAAATCGCAAATTCGCATCGCGACGTGCGCCGCGCGTCTTGACGTGCCAGCAGCTTTGAAGGATGCTACAATTGACTAGATATCCTCGAGTAGATGCAAATGGATATATTATGGGTCTCGTAACTCTTTCTAAATCAAAATTTATAGCCTTTTAAAATTCAATGCGCGGCTGATGCTCTTGCCTGCGTCCGATACGTCTGTTAGGCTCTGAAACATGTTCAATTGCTCCATTCTCCTTGATCCATCGCTTCCTATTAACAAAGCACAAAATGACTCTAATTAAGATTAAATATATGATAATAAAGCTGAGTTAGCAGTGTTCTAAGTACACTTTCGTGCACTTACTAATCCCCTAGGCAAAGCTAGGGATGAACTCTTGTGTTGGATTTTTATTATTTGTGTTTTTGATTCCTATGAACCTTTTAATCGTTTAATAAAATTTATGTTTATTATTTTCTATTATCCTTCTATTTGTTAATCCAGAAATTATGTTTTGTTAAATCCCATATAGATTCAGTCATGCTTCTTCTATGTGTGGTTTGCGAATTTAATTGTGACTGGTAAAGTTATTTTGCATGTTGATCTTCTGCTACAGTATTACCTGAGGGTATATTGTCGACGTTCAATAACTTGTAACGATGACTTTTGTGTGATGTTAACATAGAAAAATATTCATTAATTATCTTAGAATTTAATATGTGTGAAATTGAATATATTCCGGTTGTTGGTTTGGGATGTGAAACCCTCAATTGAGTAATAATAGGAATTAATAACTGAATATAGGAGTTTGAAGCAAGAGGGATTCCCGACGCTTTGCTGCTTTTCTATGCCATTATCTTTTATTATCTTTCCAGTATTTTAGTTATCTTTAATTTAATTACAATTTTATCGTTTTATTTATTAAGTTACCGTTAACATTTTTGCTTGAGTGAATTAGTTCCGTTGTAACCTTCTCTCTGAAGAATCGACACCCCAGCTATACTGCGATAACCGCAAGTTATATTTGGGCGTAATCAACATGACATGAATTTATTAAGTTAAATGTGTGTCAATTTGATTATGTTGGATAATTATGACCTATAGCGTCACTATTTGTACAGATCATGATGTTGTTGTACAAATTAACTATGATACAAAGGAAATTGCTCTTTTATCATTTGTGATTAGATCACCTAGATGTATAAATAATGAAAGGTCCTTATAATTAGTTCCTGGATTGAGATGATATGAGACAGTATCAATCCACGAAGGTTTAATCATTAAATATCCATAGTCGTAGTATTATCGAGATTGGACATCGATAATGCAGAATAGACTAGTATTACACTTGTGCACATTGTGAGGGCATAACGGCGTACTTCTCATATACTTGGGTATTGGATACTCATGCAAGTGTAATAGGAGGTTGTGTTTTATCGATGGTACGGAAAACAGTTTCGCTCTCGATAGACCCCTTCGGAATTCCATTGGTAGTATAACTATGTGTCTATGGAAGTTCGAATTAAGGGGGTATTTGGTCTTAACCTGAGACTTGCACCGCTAATACTTGCGATAATCAATATACTTTGGTCTTGGTCGTCTAGGGCTTTAACCGGTTCTATGTACGCCTCTTCTGGGTATATTGAGAATCGTAGTGTATTGGGTGTGATATCAAGATGGAAGTATCACTTCAGTTATAGTGGAGATGATGATCACGTAGGATACGAAACTTGTTCTCTTCTATACTGCAGCTATCGGGATATTATGACTAGGTCATGTATATCCGATTATAGAGACTAGTTACCAGAGATTCGATATGTGCTTCGTACGGGACAGACACATTTCCAGCCCCAGGCCTTGCACTTGACCATCCGATACTGGATCGACATACACATATACTAAGTATACTACGCCTGATATAGATCGCTTATTCTTGTAAGCATATTTCTGGAGAATTGGGTGGGCATAGCGCTTTGCTAGAAGCCAACTTTGTCTTGTAAATCGGTAAAAACATAGTACTAGGTACGTACGTATTCAGATAGTCCGATAACCGTATTTACTGCCAACATATCCGGGGATCTCATGGGTAGCTTCCCGAAGATTCACCGATGATGTATGACTCACACTTTATTAATCTGGGATTAATTGGATGAGAGAGAAAATTAATCTGGGATTAATTACGGAGATATTTTATCTAGGATAAAATATTATTTAAAGAGAGAGAACGATTAATTTAGAATTAATCGATAAATTAATATATTCGATATATTAAACGAAATTGGATTTCGACGCGGAATTGAAATTGGATTTTAATACGGGCGAACGAATTAATTTAGAATTAATTCGTTAGTGACGAGAATAGTAATTATCTCGGCATGATTATTTAATAAAATTAGATTTAATTACGACGCAACGGAAAATTCGTTAATTTGGAATTAACGAACCCGAGCCCGGGAGTGTTTGTGAGCGCATTCGCATTTTGAATTCGAGTGCGCACGTAAATCACATCAAGCGTCAAATTACAAGTCACATCTAGCATCACATCATTCGTCAATCAAGTGATAGATCTCTTTCACTTTGAGTGATTGACACCAGTCACTATTCATGAGTGATGTGACTGATGGAAGTGGTTGGAAAGCATTTTGAAAGCTTGAATGACATATATTGTTATTTTAACAATTTGTATATGTTTTATTTTGATTTTTGAAATTAAAAGAAAATGTATTAGATACACTTTAAGCTTACCACCAAACAAATCTCTCCTCCCTCTTTTCTTCTCCAACATTCGGCCAAGGGCCTAAAAATCCTCTCAAGTTTTCTTTCATGGCCGAAATAGCTAGGAAGGAAGATAGTGATTTTTGTGGTAAAAATTACAGAGTGCTAGCACACATTAAGAGTCGTACAAGGTGATAGGGAACCGAACACATGAGCATGGAATCACCATTTGCAAAGCTTGAAGCTTGGAGCTTGGAGCTTCCATGGAGGTGTTGGCCGAATCCTACATCAACAAAGAAGAAAAAGATTTTTGTTCTTCGTAGCATCCAATCCGATCAAAGTAAGTATGATTCTGCCATACTTCTTTGTGTATTCACATGTATTTCATTGCTTGATTTGATCATTGGGACTTAATAGAAACCCAACAATGGTATCAGAGCCATTTTGAGCATGAAATTGATTTAGGGTAAAATTTGGGTAAAAATGATTTGAGCAAAAATGATTTGAGCATGTTTTGATGAAATTGATTGTTGATATATGCTTGAATGATAATTACATGGTGTTATACATGATCAATTTGATGAATATTGAGTTGGATCAATTTTTCCCAAATGACTTAGCTTGGCCGAAAGTCATGCTTGCCCTAATGTCTTGGTATTTTTTGATTTTGATCATTGGATGAGTTGGAATCATGTGGGTTATGTTGATTGTGGATTCAATTGGATTGGAATCGGAATCGGACTACGAAAACCCTAAATTGCCGTGGACTAAGAATCATGGAAATGATTGATTTTTGATTAAAATGTGTTGGACATGTTTTGATGTTAATGAGCATAATTAATTAGGTTAATTGATGTTTCGAAAATGTTAAATTGATTAATTAATTATGGCATTACACTTAGGTTAATTAGATTATGAAATTTGGAATTTGGTAATTTAATTAATTGGGCTTAAATTGGATTTGGGCTTTTAAAGGTTGTAATTGGGCTTAATGGGCTTGGTTGGGCCAAGTTTGGTTTAGGCAAATTGGTTGGATCCAATTGGGCCCCAAAACCTTAACCATAAAGTCCAAATATGACGATTGGGCCTTTAAAGTTTATTTGGGTCTAATGGGCCGAAATTGATTTCTAGGCTTACCTTGATTGGGCTTTGGTTGCCGAAGCCCATGCCTTAAGAAATTAATTGAATGCCCATTGGACTTTAATTAAACGACATTGGATGTTTATCGGGCTTTGAGACCCGTAACGATTAGATTTAGAATCTAAGTCGTAAAGGTTCGTTAATATAGTGTAATATTTAATTTGGAATTAAATAGTGAATTAGTATTAAATACAAGTTAAATTGGATTTAATGTTGTAGTTTAATTTAATTCAAGAATTCGTACTTTGAGTACTTATTCGAAAAACGAGTTTGACTCGCACAAAATCAAATCGTTGTTTGAACATTTGATGGTCATTAATATTCAGATTTATTAATTGGATTAGATTGATTGATAACATGCTTGTGTGAATACATGATTGCGATGCATGAATAATGTATATCGGATGAATATTAGATGGGTGGTGGTAATTTTGGAAATTGTTGTAATAAATTTAGAATTTATTAAATTGGGACCTGCGTGTCCAGCCTATTACCTCATTACTCTATGTATTTCTCTTCTCACATATTCCCCTCAACATAAATGAGGTTTCTTTAGAAGTGTTATGTATCAGTAGTAGAAGTTGTGCTAGCAGGAGAGAGGAAATGGAGAGAATTGATCTAGGATCAATGTGTTTAAATATCCATCCGCATATCATTATTATATTTACTTACGCGCCTTATTATGTGTTTAGAATACATGTTTAAGGGTGTATGATGATGAGACTTAACAAAGATAATAAATTGGTTGCCAATTTGCATGCGAAAAACCCTCAAAACATATTAAGAAGCGTTTTTCCTTCCATTGAGTGATTCTTACTCAAGATCCAAACTGGCATTGTGTTTGTTGTGTTAGGTTTCTAATTAGGTCCCAAAATCATCCAAATCAAGCATAAAAACACATGAATACATCAAGGAGTAAGGCGGAATACATACTCACATTGATGGGTTTTGATGAAAATGAAGAATACAAGCCTTCAAGCTCCCTCCATATGCTCGCCCAAGGCTCCTCCTTGCTTTGGACTGCTCGGTTTTGGCCCTCTTTGTGTCTCCAAAATTCGGCCATGAAAGACTCCATTAAAGCTCCAAGCTTCAAGCTTTCCAAGCTCACAAATTCGTTTCCCTATCACCTATGTATAACCCATGTGTGTGCTAGCACTACTCATCTTCCTTGCTTCCCTTTAAATTCGGCCCAACCAGAATTTTTTGAGGCAAAATCGGCTTGAAGCCGTGAAGGAGAGGGAGAAGAAAAGAGAGGGAAGAGAAATCGGTTTTTGAGGAGAGAGAGAGATAAAATGAAAAAGGTGTATATGATTTATTTATTCCAAAATTAATAAACCATTTACCTTTTTCTAATTTCAAAAAGTCAAAAGGTACAAGTCATTCAACTTTTCCAATCACCTTTTACTATTCACATCAACTCACTTTAAAAAGTGACAACATGTCATATCACATCACTCAAAGTGACAAGTGATTTGACAATTGACGCGACTAGTGATTTGACGCATGATGTGACTTGCGTGCCGCGCTCGAATTCGAAATACGAATGCGCTCGCAATCACATTTGGCTCGGGTTCGCTAATTCCAAATTAACGAATTTTCCGTCGCGTCGTAATTAAATGATTACGCCTAGCGAAATCACTATTCACGTCGCTAACGAATTAATTCTAAATTAATTCGTTCGCCCGAATTAAAATCCAATTTTAATTCCGCGTCGAAATCCAATTTCGTATAATATATCGGATATATTATTTTATCGATTAATTCTAAATTAATCGTTCTCTCTCTTTAATTAATATTTTATCCTAGATAAAATATCTCCGTAATTAATCCCGGATTATTTTCTCTCTCATCGAATTAATCCCAGATTAATTTTCTCTCTCTCTTCTAATTAATCCCAGATTAATTAAAGTGCGAGTCATACATCATCGGTGAATCTTCAGGAAGCGACCCATGAGATCTCCGGATATGTTGGCAGTAAATACGGTCGTCGGACTATCCGAACACGAAAGTACCTCGTACTACGTTTATACCGATTTACAAGACAAGGTTGGCTTCTAGCAAAGCGCCATGCCTACCCAATTCTCCAGAAATATTCTTACAGGAATATATAGATCTGTATCAAGCGTAGTATACTAAGTATTGTGCGTATCGGCCCAGTATCGGATAATCACGTGCTAGGGCTGGGGCTGGATAAGTGTCTGCCCCGTCCGAAGCACATATCGGATGTCTGGTAACATAGTCTCTATAATCGGATATACATGACCTGGTCACAATATCCCGATTGGTTGCGCAACACTCAAGAGCACTAGTACCGTATCCTGCGTGACATCATCTCCAACATGACTGGAGTGATACTTCCGTCTCGACATCACATCCAATACACTACGACTCTCTGATAAACCCAGAAGTGGTGAACACAGAACCGGTCAAAGCCCCCAACCACCAAATCCAAAGTTTATCGATTATCGTAAGTATTAGCGATGCAAGTCTCAGGTTAAGACTATACACACCTACCTTGATTTCGGCCTCCCATAGACACATAGTCATAATACCAATGGGATTCCGAGGGGTCTATCCAGAGCGAAGCTGTTTCCCGTACCATCGGTGAAACACGACCTCCTATCGCACTTGCATAAGTATCCAATACTTATATATATGAGAACTATGCCGTTGTGCCCTCACAACGCGCACAAGTGCAATACTAGCCTATTCCGCATTATCGATGTCCAGTCTCGATAATACTACGGCTAGGGATATTTAATGATTAATCCTTCGTGGACTGATACTGTCTCATATCATCTCAATCCAGGAACTAATCATAGGGACCTCTCTTCATTTATATATATCTATGGTGATCTAATCACAAATGACGAGAGTGCAATTTCCTTGTTACATAGTTAATTTGCTACAACAACACAATGTTCTGTGCAAATAGTGACGCTATGGGTCATATTATCCAACAATCTCCCACTTGGCACATAGCCAGTCACTCGAGTGTCTAACACCCGAACTATGTAAGGTTCGCTCAAATTGCTGAGGAAAGGTTTTCGTCAGCGGATTTGTTTGATTATCATTTAACGCGATTTATACGATCATCACATCGCTACGATGTATGATCCGAACGAATCAGATGATATAGAAGTATATATCTGGATCGTTGATGAGACCATTAATTCTTTAGCCTGTGCTGATGCCTAGCTCAGCTGCTAACAGAACTATATCTAATCTAATTAGATATGTATCGACCCAAATGACTTCTATTGCTGCCTCAGCTGCTGCAATTAACCCGCATTTGTTGTTTATCGGTAACAGTATCTTGCTTGGAAGATTTCCAGCTTACTGCACCGTTATTCAAACTGTATAGTACCGTTTGTGACTTTTAGTCGTTTTTATCGGTTATAGGAAACTTGCTACAGTGATCCCAGTCACTTCAAGTTCTCCTACTCCATAGATTAAGACAGCATCCTTAGTTCTCTAAGAAACTAACGGATGTTCCTAACATCAATCCAGTGACTATCACTCGGATTAGCCTGTTTGTGAATCCATATGCTCAAAGCATATGATACACCAGGTTTTGTACATTTTTCAATGTACGGTTCCACGGAGAGTATTTCAAAAGCCAAGCTTTCGCCGACATATATTTTATGGGAATATCATTTCCAAGAAATGACGTATTATCATTATTTTATAGGACAGCCACTGTCAGTGCGCTCCCACTAACCTCTTATTTACACAAGAATCATTTTCATTTTGAATTAAATCATACACCATTATGATTACATCAAAATGGTAATTCCAAGAACTTATGCTCGCGTCAGCAAGCATTATCCAAATGGATCTACCGTGGCAATAGGTAAAAGGTTGAATCGTAATCAACACAATGTCGATAACGATACCTTTCCGTTAAAAAAGCCTAGCTTTATACGTTGGTATATTGCCATCCATGTACGTCTTCCTTGAAGACTTATAGTACCAATAGGCACAATGCCATGTGGTACATCAACTAGTATCCAAACTGGTTGATATACATGGAATCCATTTCGGACTCATGACACTTTGTCATAATAGGGAGTCGATACCTCGTATCACTTCCTTTGTTCTCGTGTATTCGAAGATTAATGGTATAGTTTCATCCTTGATGAACTATATATGTTCCATTAAGATTCAGTGCCTAGAACAGTATTACTCCGATTTTCATCGAGTTATACTATCCTCCCACTTACCACTGCATATCGGTATTCCTCTTAGGAAAACCGCATGGTGAGCAACAATCTAATTGTTCTCTTGTGAGGTGTATAAGTACAATACTTATGGTATCCCTAGGATGACCTACAATTGGCACTTATCATATTTGGGTTTTAGTTTGGTATCATCCAAACATATGCCAAGCATACCCAAATAGTCAGGAATGAGAAACCCGGTTTCTTTCCCGTTCATATCTAATATGATATCTGTCAAACAGATTATTATGGAACCTTATTCAAAATAAGTTCTTGCACTGTTTAAAGTTTATCCGTTGAAGGAAATGGTAGCTCAAAGCGACTCGTGATTAACCTTATTATGTCTAACAAAATTCGGTTAATCCTGTTCGGACACACCGTCAAAATGACGTGTTCCGGGAGGAGTCCTCATTGAAAGAATACTATACTCTTTCAAGTATACGAGAAACTTACTGCTTAAGTATTTTCATTACGGTCTTACCGTGATGGTTTAATACTATAACCGATCTGTTTGTCTATTCCGTGTCGAAACTATAAAAGTTTTCGATTTGTGTTCTTCAAAAGAAACACACAACCATTACGCGATGCCACATCCGTATAGGTCACGTAATATTCATATCCACCTCTAGCCTAGCTAGACACGGGCCCACTTGCTTCACTATGAACTAGGGCTAACAGATCGGTGGCATTTTCACTTTTACCGAGTAAAGGTGTTTTAAGCACTTTGCTTAATAAACTAGATTCGTAGACTTTATTTGAATAGTCAAATCAGTCCTAGTACCCGCTCTTCAAAAGTGCGGATATACGATTCTTGTTTAGTAGTGTCCCTGACAACCATGCCACAATTAAGTTTCTTAACTGATCAGATCAGTTTGAGCTATTTATTTGTCATGTTATGTATTTGAGATATTATTTATATTCAAAATATAAATTCTGTTATTCACATCCAATGTGTTTATCTCAATATCATCTTTATATAATAAAACACTTTAGTGTTCTAGAATATAAAGGTACACCCGCAGCGGGTTATACGCGATATAGAGATAATGTTTCTAGTCAAACTAGTTACATTATAACAGTTTCTAAATTTAAGTACATACCCAAGGTAATTCCTAAAGTTAGATATCTACGGTTAAAACAGCGACTATCGTCCCGTTTACTATTCGCAGAGTGATCTCATCTGAAGTCAGTATCCTGCTTAAAGCAGATTCTGCACAACAGTACATATTTATGTATTACACTAAGTATTTAAAATCCAATTTCAATACTAGTTGTGAACATAATTATGACAAACATATTTGAAGTAAGAGCCTTGCTCGTCTTCAATTCCTTCTTAGGATTTGTCCTATTATCTTCCTAGAAGACCTAATCCATAATTCATTATTTTATCAATAAAAAATTATTAATTTCCAAGACCATCTTGAAATTATTCCCAATTTGAAAATTAAATCATTTAAAATATTTTAATCCAAGATTATATTTTAAATATCCAACTTTTCAATTTTATCTTGATTACAATAGTCCAACTATTTAATCAACGATTAGTGGTACTATTTATTATAATGATTATAATAGTCCAACTATATAATCAAATATAATCCAAATTAATTAACCTCAATTACATTGATTACTATAATCCAATTATAAAATCAACTGTAAACTGAAATTAATTAATTCAAATATATTGATTAATATAATCTAATTATATATAATCAACTATAATACAGTCCAACTGTTTATTAAAACAACAATTTAAACATTAGTCTAACTAACATTTAATTAATGTGACGAAAAAAAATATAAATGAGCGCATATGGCGAGTAATTGAACGAGTATTGCAAATTCAATTCTTGCCTCCCACTATTTTTCGTCGAGCCTCTAACCCTCTGTGGAGTACTCGGGAAACCGTGTTTCCTAGTGGGCTAGGATCCTGTTAAATAACATACAACCTTGACTTTGGCCAACAAGCTGTATGCTACTTACCAGGTAGATCTCACAGATCAATTGGATCCAATCCAATTCCCAGATCCGGTTAGGTGGACATCCAAGTCCTAAACATATTGCTTATGCCAATGTATCTAATACATTTTCCTAACCTTATCCTCCGAATCATCTAGGCCTTGGCTTTGGCACAACAAACCTAATGATTCCAGTTAAGCGGGACCCATTGACAAGGAAAGTTTCGTAATCAATGTCTTTGGACAAGAAGTGATCTTGACTTTGGCCAACAAATCACAACTTGGACTAGACACCGATGTGGAACAAAACTCTCATGATTCAAATACATCCAATTGACAAGGTCTTGACTTTGGCCAACAAACCAATGCCAATCAGATCTTGAACAAGAATCATTCAATGGAAGGATAATCGCTTAATATAGATTGAGGGATTTTCGCGTGCAAATTGGCTACCAATTTAATTATCTTTGTTAGGTCTCATCATCATACACCCTTAAACATGCATTCTAAATACATAATAAAGCGATATGAAATAAAATAATAATGATATGCGGATGGATACTTTACATTGATCCTAGATCAAATCTCTCATTTTCTCTCTCCAAGCTAGCACTTGTATTTACTTCTACCCGTTACACTACACTTCTAAAGAAACCTCATATACATAGAGGGGAATAGGTGAGAAGAGAATACAAAGAGTATATAGGTGATAAGGCTGGACACGCAGGTCCAATTTAATAAATCAAATTTATTACAACAATTTCTAAAATTGTCCCACCCGACTAATATCCATCCGATATACATTATTCACGCATCGCAACCATGTATTCATACAAGCATGTTATCAATCAATCTAATCCAATTAATTAATCTGATAATTAGTGATCATCCAATGTTCAAACAACGATTTGATTTTTGCTCGAGTCAAACTCGTTTTACTAATAAGTACTCAAAGCACGAATTCTCGAATTAAATTAAACTACATAATTAAATCCAATTTAATACGCATTTAATTCTAATTCACTATTTAATTCCAAATTAAATATTACACTTTTATTAACGAACCTTCTACGATTTAAATTCCAAATTCAATCGTTATGGGTCTCAAAGCCCAATTAACGTCAACGTTTATTTAATTAAAGTCCAATGGGCTTTTAATTAATTTCTTAAGGCGTGGACTTTTGGTCAACTCGGGTCAAACCAAATAACCAAAGTCCAATCCGGGAGTTACCCCATAAGCCTTTAAATTAATTTTGGCCCATTAGGCCCAATTAAATAATTAAGGTTCATTAAGTCATAATTGGACTTTATGGATGCGGTTTTGGGCTAATTGGATCCAACCAATTTTGCCTAAACCCAACTTTGTACAACAAAGCCCAAAAGCCCAATTATAACATTCAAGGCCCAATTTCCAAAAAACAAGCCTAATTAATTAACTTATAAAATTCCAAATTTCATAATTAATTAACCTAAGTGTTATACATGATTAACCACCTAATTAATATTTCTAAAACGTCAATTAGCATACTTAATCATGCACTTCAACATCAAATAGTGTCTAACACAATTTATTAAAACCAAACCCATTTTACATGCTTTTAAGTCTTGGCAATTAGGGGTTTTTAAATCCGATTTGGTTTCAATCAAATTGAATCCACAATCATCATTTCCCAAATCAATTAAATTCATCTAATGAATCAAAATACAAAAAACACAATGAATTTCATATCCAATTGAATTCGGCCAAGCCTACTTTAATTTGGGAAAATTGTTCCAAATCAAAATTCAATCCAATCAAACTTCAATTCAACATTACCCACTTGTTTCAAGTCATCCAATGATCAAACAAACAAAAAATTTACCAAGATATTAGGTCTTTAATTTGGGCCAACATAAGCAATTTGGGGAAATTTGTTCCAAACACAATTTCAACAAATTGATCCAATCAATCATCAATTAAACATACTTTAAGCATTCTAAATCATCCAATTTCATCAAACATGCTCAAAATCAAGTTTACCCAAATTCATCACTTTATGTCAACATAAAAAATTGGGGAAATTTGTTCCAAACACAATTTCTTCAAATTGATCCAATCAATCTTAAATTAAACATCATTTAAGCATTCTCATTCATCAATTTCACAAAATATGCTCAAAATCAAGTTTACCCAAATTTGTTACTTTATGCCAACATAAAAAATTGGGGAAATTTGTTCCAAACACAATTTCTTCAAATTGATCCAATCATCTTAATTCAACATCATTTAAGCATTCTTAATTAATCAATTTAATCAAATCATGCTCCAATTGATTTTACCCAATTTGTCATGCCCAAAATTTGGGGAAAATTGAATCCAATCCAATTTCATGAAATTGATCATGCACAACTTCAATTCATCAACATACAAGCATACTTTAACATCCAATTTCAACAAATCATGCTTCAATTGATAATCCCCAATTTTAACCCTAACTTTTTCATGCTTGATAATAGCTCAAGATACCATTAGTGTTCTAATTAGTTTCTAATTAGGTCCCAAAATCATCCAAATCAAGCATAAAAACACATGAATACATCAAGAGTAAGGCGGATACATACTCACATTGATGGGTTTTGATGAAAATGAAGAATACAAGCCTTCAAGCTCCCTCCATATGCTCGCCCAAGGCTCCTCCTTGCTTTGGACTGCTCGGTTTTGGCCTCTTTGTGTCTCCAAAATTCGGCCATGAAAGACTCCATTAAAGCTCCAAGCTTCAAGCTTTCCAAGCTCACAAATTCGTTTCCTATCACCTAATGTATAACCCATGTGTGTGCTAGCACTACTCATCTTCCTTGCTTCCCTTTAAATTCGGCCCAACCAGAATTTTTTGAGGCAAAATCGGCTTGAAGCCGTGAAGGAGAGGGAGAAGAAAAGAGGGAAGGAGAAATCGGTTTTTGGAGGAGAGAGAGATAAAATGAAAAAGGTGTATATGATTTTTATTTATTCCCAAATTAATAAACCATTTACCTTTATCTAATTTCAAAAGTCAAAAGGTACAAGTCATTCAACTTTTTCCATCACCTTTTACTATTCACATCAACTCACTTTAAAAAGTGACAACATGTCATATCACATCACTCAAAGTGACAAGTGATTTGACAATTGACGCGACTAGTGATTTGACGCATGATGTGACTTGCGTGCCGCGCTCGAATTCGAAATACGAATGCGCTCGCAATCACATTTGGGCTCGGGTTCGCTAATTCCAAATTAACGAATTTTCCGTCGCGTCGTAATTAAATGATTACGCCTAGCGAAATCACTATTCACGTCGCTAACGAATTAATTCTAAATTAATTCGTTCGCCCGAATTAAAATCCAATTTTAATTCCGCGTCGAAATCCAATTTCGTATAATATATCGGATATATTATTTTATCGATTAATTCTAAATTAATCGTTCTCTCTCTTTAATTAATATTTTATCCTAGATAAAATATCTCCGTAATTAATCCCGGATTAATTTTCTCTCTCATCGAATTAATCCCAGATTAATTTTCTCTCTCTTCTAATTAATCCCAGATTAATTAAAGTGCGAGTCATACATCATCGGTGAATCTTCAGGAAGCGACCCATGAGATCTCCGGATGTTTTGGCAGTAAATACGGTCGTCGGACTATCCGAACACGAAAGTACCTCGTACTACGTTTATACCGATTTACAAGACAAGGTTGGCTTCTAGCAAAGCGCCATGCCTACCCAATTCTCCAGAATATCTTACAACAGGAATATATAGATCTGTATCAAGCGTAGTATACTAAGTATTGTGCGCAACACTCAAGAGCACTAGTACCGTATCCTGCGTGACATCATCTCCAACATGACTGGAGTGATACTTCCGTCTTGACATCACATCCAATACACTACGACTCTCTGATAAACCCAGAAGTGGTGAACACAGAACCGGTCAAAGCCCCCAACCACCAAATCCAAAGTTTATCGATTATCGTAAGTATTAGCGATGCAAGTCTCAGGTTAAGACTATACACACCTACCTTGATTTCGGCCTCCCATAGACACATAGTCATAATACCAATGGGATTCCGAGGGGTCTATCCAGAGCGAAGCTGTTTCCCGTACCATCGGTGAAACACGACCTCCTATCGCACTTGCATAAGTATCCAATGCTTATATATATGAGAACTATGCCGTTGTGCCCTCACAACGCGCACAAGTGCAATACTAGCCTATTCCGCATTATCGATGTCCAGTCTCGATAATACTACGGCTAGGGATATTTAATGATTAATCCTTCGTGGACTGATACTGTCTCATATCATCTCAATCCAGGAACTAATCATAGGGACCTCTCTTCATTTATATATATCTATGGTGATCTAATCACAAATGACGAGAGTGCAATTTCCTTGTTACATAGTTAATTTGCTACAACAACACAATGTTCTGTGCAAATAGTGACGCTATGGGTCATATTATCCAACATGTTGGCCAAAGTCAGACCTTTGTCCCTCGCGGATGTGTTTAAATCATGAAGGCTTTGTTCCATATCGATGTCTTGTCCAAGTTGTGTTTGTTGGCCAAGGTCAAGATCACTTCTTGTCCATCGACATTGATTACGAAGCTTTCCAAAGTCAATGGGTTTCGCTTAACTGGGATCGTTAAGTTTGTTGTGCCAAAGCCAAGGCTTAATTGATTCAGAGGAAAAAAAGGTTAGGGAATATATTGGATATATTGGCATATATAAGATATATGTTTCGGACTTGGATGTCCACCTACTGGATCTAGGAATTGGATTGGATCCAATTGATCTTAGAGATCTATCTAGTTAAGTATCATACAATTTGTTGGCCAAAGTCAAGATTGTGTGTTATTTAAGGAGATCCTAGCCCACTAGGAAATAAGGTTTCCCGAGTACTCAACAGAGGGTTAGAGGCTCACCGGAAAATAGTGGGAGGCAAGTATTAGATTTGCAATTTCATTTAGATACTTGCCATATGTGCTCATTTCAATATTTTGTCAAATAAATTAAAGTATTAGTTGGACTAATATTTAGTGTTGTTTTAATTAAACAATTGGACTGTATTCAAACTAATTCAATAAATAGTTGATTTTATAATTAGATTATAGTAATCAATATAATTGAAATTAACCAATTAAAAGTGTAGTTGATTATATAGTTGGACTATAGTAATCATTATATTAATAGTACACAAATCATTGATTAAATAGTTGGACTATTAGAATCAAGATAAAATTGAAAGATTGAGCATTTAAAATATAATCTTGGATGAAAATGTTTTAAATGGCTTTAATTTCAATTGTGAATAAAACCTCAAGATAGTCCTGAAACCGAGAAGTTATTTTATTTGATAAAATAACATCTTAGGCCTAAGCCCGGAATTAAGCAAATAGTAGAGCATGATCTTTGGAAGATTCATGTGATGATAACTTTAGTGCTTAATCCGTTAATCTTGCCAAAATGACTCCTTAATTTCGTCGTCATAACTAAGGATTAGATCTTTAAACCATGATGTTGAAATTGAAGGATCTTCATAGATATATTCTTAGATCTTAGAAGAATTAATTGCAAATGATAACTCTTAGAGAGTTAATGGCTATGCTCAAGGAGACAAAGCCGAAGTTTGCAAAAGGGAAAGAAGCGCAAGGCACATCTTACTTCGACATTCTAGAAGGCCAAGGCTTGACCGAAGGCTTCTGGGGTGTGAAGAAGGGGCAAATGCAAAATCATCACAGTCTTCTAGGAAGACAAATGACATATCCTAAGGTGCTGCCTAAACTGTGGCAAACGGATTTACTGGAAGCGTAACTGCCGTATGGATAAGGTGTTGGACAGTTATGACCCATAGCGTCACTATTTGTACAGATCATGGTGTTGTTGTACAAATTAACTATGTGACAAAGGAGATTGCACTCTTATCATTTGTGATTAGATCACCTAGATGTATAAATGATGAGAGGTCCTTATGATTTGTTCATGGATTGAGAATGATATGAGACAGTATCAATCCATGAAGGATAAATCATTAAATATCCCTAGTCAGAGTATTATCGAGATTAGACATCGATAAATACGTAAAAGACTAGTATTGCACATGTGCGCGTTGTGAGGGGGCAACGACATAGTTCTCATATATTTGGGGTATATGATACTCATGCAAGTGTAATGAGAGGTTGTGTTTCACCGATGGTACGGGAAACAGCTTCGCTCTGGATAAACCCGCTCGGAATCCCATTGGTAGTATGACTGTGTGTCTATGGGAGTCCGATATCAGGGTAGGTGTATTTGGTCTTAACCTGAGACTTGCACCGCTAATACTTACGACAATCAATATACTTTGGTTGCGGTCATCCAGGGCTTTAACCGGTTCTGTGTACGCCAATGCTGGGTGTATTGAGAATCGTAGAGTATTGGATGTGATGTCAAGACGGAAGTATCACTCCAGTCATAGTGGAGATGATGTCGCGCAGGATACGGTATTGGTGCTCTTAAGTGCTGCGCGGCATCGGGATATTATGACTAGGTCATGTATATCCGATTATAGAGACTAGTTACCAGACATCCGACAAGTGCTTCGTACGGGGCAGATATAATTCCAGCCCCAGGCCTAGCACGTGATCATCCGATACTGGACAGAAATACGCAATACTATGTATACTACGCCTGATACAGATCTTTTATTCCTTTAAGGATATTTCCGGAGAATTGGGTAGGCATGGCGCTTTGCTAGAAGCCAACCTTATCTTGTAAATCGGTAAAATATAGTACGAGGTACTTACGTGTTCGATAGTCCGACGACCGAATTTACTGCTAACATATCCGGGGATCTCATGGGTCGCTTCCCAAAGATTCACCGATGACGTATGACTTGCACTTTAATTAATCTGGGATTAATTAGAAGAGAGAGAAATTAATCTGAGATTAATTTCGGAGATATTTTATCTAGGATAAAATATCAATAAAAGAGAGATAACGATTAATTTGGAATTAATCGGTAATTAATATATTTGATATATTAAACAAAATTGGATTTCGACGCGGAATTAAAATTGGATTTTAATTCGGGGGAACGAATTAATTTAGAATTAATTCGTTAGCGATGTGAATAGTAATTATGCTTTCATGATTATTTAATTAAATTAGATTTAAT
The DNA here is from genome assembly GCA_019454045.1 of Zanthoxylum bungeanum. Lineage (NCBI taxonomy): Eukaryota > Viridiplantae > Streptophyta > Magnoliopsida > Sapindales > Rutaceae > Zanthoxylum > Zanthoxylum bungeanum. The sequence goes on from SKCR01041028.1 coordinate 118,914, forward strand.
TACGACGCAACGGAGAAATCATTAATTTGGAATTAACGAACACGAGCCTGAGATTATTTACGAGCGCATTCGCATTTCGAATTCGAGTACGCACGCAAGTCAAATCAAGAGTCAAATCATTAGTCGCATCAAGCGTCAAATCACTAGTCGTTTCAAGCGTCAAATCACTTGTCACTTTGAGTGATGTGACTTGACAACTTGATTGAGATGTGACTTGACACTTGACTTGATGTGACATGACATTTGGTTGTTGGCTTTTAATTGTTTGACTTTTAAAAGCAAATCCAAATGAAATTCATTTGAAATTCACAAAAAGTGTATTAGATAAACTTGAAACCCAAATGTAAATTCATTACACAAATCTCTCTCTCTCGTTCTTCCATCTCTCTTTCTCTCTTCTCTCCCTCTAAAGTTCACGCCCAAGGGGCTACCATGGACTTCAAAACCGTGAGCAGTGAGTGATTTGGGGAGGGCATGAATTGTCGAAATCAGAAGTTAGCACAACGAGAGTTATAAGAAAATATAGGGAAACCCCACCCAGCTAAGGACGGGAACCCACCCATAGAGATTCAGCTAAAGCTAGCTCAATCATCACTCAAAACTGAAAAATTTGGGCAGTGGACTGCTGCAGTGGGCACACCTTGGAGGCCATAAAATGAGTTTTGTTCTTCATAAATCGTCTCAACCGATCGATGTGAGTATTCCGCTATCTCCGTTGATGTATTCACACATATTTTTCATGCTTATAATGATCTTGGGACCTAATTAGAAACCAACAATGGCATCAAGAGCCTAGGTTTGAGCATGAAAATGTTAGGCTTAAATTTGGGTATTTTGAATTTGAGCATGGTTTTATGAAATTGGATGATTAAGTATGCTTAAATGTTGTTGAATTGAAGTTTGATTGGATCAATTTCAAGAAAATGTGATTGGATCATTTTTCCCCAAATTGGTTATGGTGGCCGAATGTTAATGCCCTTAATTAGTCTTGGAATTTTGATTTTTTGGACATTGGATGTGTTGGAAATCATTCGGATATATGATTTAATGTCGATTGTGTAATTAATTAGATTGAATTCGAATCGGAGGTAAAATCCCCAAATTGCCAAGACTTTGAAGCATGAAATTGGGTTGGATTTTTCATGAAATGTGTTGGACATATTTTGTTGAAGTTGAGCATGATTAATTGGACAAATTTGTGTTTTAGAAATATTGATTTAGGTGATTAATTATGTAATGCACACTTTAGGTAATTAAATTACGAACTTGGATTTATGTAATTTAATTAATTGGGCCTTTAAATTGGATTTGGGCTTATTATGTTGTAATTGGGCTTATTGGGCTTTGTTGTACAAAGTTGGCTTAAGGCAAATTGGATTGGATCCAATTGGGCCCAAAACCACTTCCGTTAAGCCCAAATGCGACTTAATGAACCTTTAAAGTTTAATTGGGCCTAATGGGCTAAGATTGATTTATGGGCTTATTGGGGTACTTCCGGATTGGATTTTGGTTATTCGGTTTGACCCGAGTTGACCAAAAGTCCACGCCTTAAGAAATCAATTAAAAGCCCATTGGACTTTAATTGAATTGGCGTTGGACGTTAATCGGTCTTTGAGACGCGTTACGATTAAATTTGGAATTTAAATCGTAAAAGGTTTATTAATAAGTGTAATGTTTAATTGGAATTAAATACGTGAATTAGTATTAAATACATGTTAAATTGGATTTAATGTTGTGGTTTAATTTAATTCGAGAATTCGTACTTTGAGTACTTATTAGCAAAACGAGTTTGACTCGAACAAAATCAAATCGTTGTTTGAACATTGGATGATCACTAATTATCAGATTAATTAATTTGATTAGATTGATTGATGACATGCTTGTGTGAATACATGGTTGTGATGAATGAATAGTGTATATCGGATGGATATTAGTCGGGTGGGGGTAATTTTGGAAATTGTTGTAATAAATTCGATTTATTAAATTGGACCTGCGTGTCCAGCCTTATCACCTCCTATTCTTTGTATTCTCTTCTCACCTATTCCGCTCAATGTAAATGAGTTTCTTTAGAAGTGTAGTGTAATGGGTAGAAGTAATACAAGTGCTAGCTTGAGAGAGAAAGAGAGTGATTTGATCTAAGATCAATGTGTAAAGTATCCATTCGTATATCATTATTATTATTTTCATATGCGCTTTATTATGTGTTTAGAATGCATGTTTAAGGGTGTATGATGATGAGACCTTAACAAAGATAATAAATTGGTTGCCAATTTGCACGCGAAAAAACCCTCAAACAATATTAGGTCTTTTCCTTCCATTGAGTGATTCTATCTAAGACGACATTGGTTTGTTGGCCAAAGTCAAGGCTTTGTCTGTCGAGGATGTGTTTGAATCACGAAGGCTTTGTTCCATATCCGTGTCTTGTCCAAGTTGTGGTTTGTTGGCCAAAGTCAAGACCACTTCTGTCCATCGCACATTGAATTACGAAGCTTTCCATGGTCAATGGGTTCCGCTTAACTGGAATCATTAAGCTGTTGTGCCAAAGCCAAGGCTTAGTTGATTCAGAGGAAAAAGGTTAGGTAATACATTGGATGTATTGACATATATAAGATATATGTTTCGGTTTGGATGTCCTTCTACCGGATCTAGGAATTGGATTGGATCCAATTGATCTTAGAGATCTACCTAGTTAATTATCATACAATTTGTTGGCCAAATTCAAGATTGTGTGATATTTACGGGATCCTAGCCCACTAGGAAACACGGTTTCTCAAGTACTCGACAGAGGGTTAGACGCTCGCCGAAAAATAGTGGGAGGCAAGAATTGAATTTGCAATATTCGTTTAATTTCTTGCCATACGCGCTCAAACAAATATCATTCGTCGTTACAAAATTAAATGTTAGTTGGACTAATATTTAAATGTTGTTTTGATTAAATAGTTGGACTATATTCAAACCATTCAATTATAGTTGATTTTATAATTGGATTATAGTAATCAATATAATTGATTTTTTAATCTATTAAAATTATAGTTGATTAAATAGTTGGACTATTGTAATCATTATAATAAATAGTACATAAATCGTTAATTAAATAGTTGGACCATTAGAATCAAGATGTAATTGAAAGATTGACGTTTAATATATAATCCTAGGGAAAATGTATTTAAATGGTTTAATTTTCAAATTGGGAATAATTTCAGGATGGTCCTGGAAAATAATAAGTTATTTTATTTGATAAAATAATATATTAAGCCTAAGCTCGGAGTTAAGCAAATAGTCGAGCATAATCTTTGGAAGATCATGCAATGATAACTTTAGTGCTTAATCCATTAAGCTTGTCGCAGTAGACTCCTTAATTTCTGAATCAAAACTAAGGATTAGATCCTTAAAGCATGATACTGAAATTGAAGGATCTTCATAAATCTATACTTAGATTTTAGAAGTACTAAAATTGCAATAATAACTCTTGGATAGTTAATGACTATTCTCAATGAGATAAAGTCAAAGTTTGCAATTAGGTAAGTAGTGCAAGGCACACCTTACTTCGATATTCTAGAAGGCCAAGGCTTGGCCAAAGGCTACTAGAATGTTGAAAAGGGCAAAGGCACGATCATTATAATCTTCTGGGAAGATAAAGGATATATCCCAAAATGTCTGCTTAAATGTGGCAAATGGGATCGCGGAAACGTGACCGCCGTTTGGACAAAGCAGACATGAAGGAATTAAAGAAGGGGCAAGGCTATTACTTTAATTATGTTTGTCAAAATTATGTTCACTACTAGTATTAAAATTAGATTTTAAATACTTAGTGTGGTACATAAATATGTACTGATGTGCAGTATCTGCTGTGAGCATGATACTGACTTCAGTTGAGATTTAATCTGCGAATTGAAAAATGGGACGAAGTTGCTGTTTTAACCGTAGATACATAAGTTTAGGAACTACCTTCGGGTATGTACTTAAATTAGGAACTGTTTATAATGTAACTAGTTTGACTAGATACATTATCTCTATATCAGTGTTTAACCCGCTGCGGGTGAACCTTTATATTCAGAACACTAAAGTGTTTTATTATATAAAGATGATATTGAGATAAACACATTAGATGTGAATAACAATATTTATATTTTAAATATAAATAATATCTCAAACATATAACATGACAAACAAATAGCTCAAACTGATTTGATCAGATGAAACTAATTATGGCATCGTTGTCTGGGACACAATCAAACAAGAATCGTATATCCGTACTTTTGAAGAGTGGGTACTAGGACTGATTTGATTCCAATCAAATAAAGTCTACGAATCTAGTTTATTGGGCAAAGTGCCTAAAACACTATTTACTTGGTAAAAGTGTAAATGCCACAGATCTGTTAGCCCTAGTTCATAGTGAAGCAAGTGGGCCCATGTCTAGCTAGGCTAGATGTGGATATGAATATTTCGTGACCTATACGGATGTGGCATCGCGTTATGGTTATGTGTTTCTTTTAAAGAACACAAATCGGAAACTTTTACACAGCTTCGACACGAAATAGACAAACAGATCGACTAAAGTATTAAAACGTCACGGTGAGACCGTAATGGAAAAATACTTAAGCAATAAGTTTCTAATATACTTGAAAGAGTATAATATTCTTTCAAATGAGGACTCCTCCTGGAACACGTCAATTTGACGATGTGTCCGAAAAGGATAAACTGAATTTTGTTGGACATGATAAGGTTAATCATGAGTCACTCTGAGCTACCATTTCCTTCAACGGATAAACATAAACAGTGCAGAACTTATTTAGAATAAGGTTCCATTAAAATCTGTTTGACATATTTCATATTAGATATGAACGGGAAAGAAACCGGGTTTCACATTCCTGTATATTTGGGTATGCTAAGCATGTTTGGATGATACCAAACTAGAACCTAAATTGGATAAGTGCCAATTGTAAGGTTATCCTAGGAATACAATAAGTATAGTACTTATACGTCTCATAAGAGAACAATGTTATTGTTGCTCGCCATGCGGTTTTCCTAAGAGGAATACTGATATGCAGTGGTAAGTGGGAGGATAGTAAAACTCGATGAAAATCAGAGTAATACAGTCCAAGGCACCGAATCTTAATGGAACATAAATAGTTCATCAATGATGAAACTATTACCAATAATCTTCGAATACACAAGAAACAAGTAGTCGGAGAGAGTCAGAAAATAACCTGGGGTATGGGTTTCTGATCTCACCTCATAAAGATGTCTATCTTATTGAGGTATACCAACTGACTACGTATGAGGAAGTGATACGAGGTATCGACTCCCTATTATGGCAAAGTGCCATAAGAATCCGAAATGGATTCCATGTATATCAATTATGTTTAGATACTAGTTGATGTACCGCAAGGCATTGTGCCTACTGGTACTATATAAGTCTTCAAGGAAGACATACATGGATGGCAACATACCAACGCACTAAGCTAGGCTTGTAGCGGAAAGGTATCGTTATCAATATTGTGTTGATTATGATTCAACCTTTTAACTGTTGCTACGATAAATCCATTTGGATAATGCTTGCTAAAGCTGCATGTTTCATTATGAAATATGACAGCAGAACGGAAAATCACTTTCCTGAAAATGAAACCTTTTGGAGGATGTTTTCAAAAGCTGCATGTTTCGGTTTTGTCGTGCCAAAACTAGCAAACAAGGTTTGCAGGTGGTTCGATCCATGTTTGGATTGAAGCAAACATTGAGTTCTTAGAATTACCGTTTTGATATAATCATAATGGTGTATGATTTGATTCAAAACGAATATGATTCTTTTGTATATAAGAGGGTTAGTGGGAGCGCACTGACAGTGGTTGTCCTATAAATAATGATATACGTCATTTCTTGGAAATGATATTCCCATAAAATTACAATCGGTGAAAGCTAGGCTTTCAAGCAAACTCTCCGAGAAACTCGTATATTGAATAATGTACGCGATCTGGTGTCTCATACGCTTTGAGCATATGGATTCACAAACAGGCCAATCCAAATGATAGTCACTGGATTGATGTTAAGAACATCCGTTAGTATCTTAGAGATCTAAGGATGCTGTCTTAATCTGTGGAGAATGAGAACTTGAAGTGACTGGGATCACTGTTACAAGTTTCCTAAACCGATAAAAATGACTATAAGTCACAAACGGTACTATAAAGTTTGAATAACGGAACAGTGAGCTGGAAATCTTCTAAGCAAGATATTGTTGCCGAATAAACAACAAATGTGGATTAATTATTGCAGCTGAGGCAGTAATAGAAGCCATCTGGGTCAATAAAATATCTAATTAGATTAGATACAGTTCTGTTAGCAGCTGAGCTAGGCGTCAGCACAGGCTAAATAATTAATGGTCTCATCGACGATCCAGATACATACTTTGATATTCATATGATTCGTTCGGATCATACATCGTGGCGATGTGATGATCGTATAAATCGCATCAGACGATAATCATGCAAATCCGCTGACGAAAGCTTTCCTCAGCAATTTGAGCCAACCGTACATAGTTCGGGTGTCAAGCACTCGAGTGACTGGTTATAGGCCAAGTGGGAGATTGTTGGAAGTTATGACCCATAGCGTCACTATTTGTACAGATCATGGTGTTGTTGTACAAATTAACTATGTGACAAAGGAGATTGCACTCTTATCATTTGTGATTAGATCACCTAGATGTATAAATGATGAGAGGTCCTTATGATTTGTTCCTAGATTAAGAATGATATGAGACAGTATCAATCCACGAAGGATAAATCATTAAATATCCCTAGTCAGAGTATTATCGAGATTGGACATCGATAAATACGTAAAAGACTAGTATTGCACTTGTGCGCGTTGTGAGGGCACAACGACATAGTTCTCATATATTTGGGTATAGGATACTCATGCAAGTGTAATTGGAGGTTGTGTTTCGCCGATGGTACAGGAAACAGCTTCACTCTGGATAGACCCCCTCGGAATCCCGTTGGTAGTATGAATGTGTGTCTATGGGAGTCCGACATCGGGGTAGGTGTATTTGGTCTTAACCTGAGACTTACACCGCTAATACTTACGACAATCAATATACTTTGGTTGCGGTCGTCCAGGGCTTTAACCGGTTCTGTGTACGCCAATGCTGGGTGTATGAGAATCGTAGAGTATTGGATGTGATGTAAAGACGGAAGTATCACTCCAGTCATAGTGGAGATGATGTCACATAGGATACGGTATTAGTGCTCTTAAGTGCTGCGCGGCCATCGGGATATTATGACTAGGTTATGTATATCCGATTATAGAGACTAGTTACCAGACATCCGACAAGTGTTTTGTACGGGGCAGACATAATTCCAGCCCCAGGCCTAGCACGTGATCATCCGATACTGGACAGAAATACGCAATACTATGTATACTACGCCTGATACATATCCTTTATTCCTGTAAGGATATTTCCGGAGAATTGGGTAGGCATGGCGCTTTGCTAGAGGCCAACCTTGTCTTGTAAATCGGTAAAACGTAGTACGAGGTATCTACATGTTCGGATAGTCCGACGACCGAATTTACTGCCAACATATCCGGGGATCTCATGGGTCGCTTCCCAAAGATTCACCGATGACGTATGACTCGCACTTTAATTAATCTTGGATTAATTAGAAGAGAGAGAAAATTAATCTAGGATTAATTTCGGAGAAATTTTATCTAGGATAAAATATCAATAAAAGAGAGATAACGATTAATTTGGAATTAATCGGTAAATTAATATATGTGATATATTAAACGAAATTGGATTTCGACGCGGAATTAAAATTGGATTTTAATTCGGGCGATTGAATTAATTTAGAATTAATTCGTTAGCGATGTGAATACTAATTATGCTTGGCATGATTATTTAATTAAATTAGATTTAATTACGACGCAACAGAGAAATCGTTAATTTGGAATTAACGAACCCGAGCCCGAGATTATTTACGAGCGCATTCACATTTCGCGAATTCGAATGCGGCACGCAAGTCAAATCAAGCGTCAAATCATTAGTCGCATCAAGCGTCAAATCACTAGTCGTTTCAAGCGTCAAATCACTTGTCACTTTGAGTGATGTGACTTGACAACTTGATTGAGTGATGTGACTTGACACTTGACTTGATGTGACATGATGTGTGGTTGTTGGCTTTAAATTATTTGACTTTTAAAAGCAAATCCAAATGAAATTCATTTGAAATTCACAATAAGTGTATTAGATACACTTGAAACCCAAATGTAAATTCATTACACAAATCTCTCTCTATTTCTTCCATCTCTCCTTCTTTCTTTCTTCCTCCCAAAGTTCACGCCCAAGGGGCTGCCTTGGACTGCAAAACCGTGAGCAGTGAGGGGATTTAGAGGCTGATTTTATGGCAAAATCAGAAATGCTAGCACACTTAGAGTTATACGAAGGTGATAGGGAAACCCACCCACGAGCCGGGAACCATTTGATTCAAGCTTGGAGCTCAAAATCATCACTCAAAACTGAAAAATTTGGGCAGTGGACTGCGTAGTGGGCGCACAATGGAGGCCATAAAATGAGTTTTGTTCTTCATCAAATCGTCTCAACCGATCGATGTGAGTATTCCGCTATCTCCTTGATGTATTCACACATGTTTTTCATGCTTATAATGATCTTGGGATCTAATTAGAAACCAACACAAGGCAGACATGAAGGAAGTAAAGACAGGGCAAGGCTCTGACTTTAACTATGTTTATAATAAAATGTTCACTGCTAGTATTAAAATTAGATTTTATATACTAAAAGTGGTACATAAATATATGTACTGATGTGCAGAATCTGCTATGAGCATGATATTGACTTCAGAGAGATTAATTTACGAGTCGGAAACGGGACGACAGTCGCTGTTTTAACTGTAGATACCTAAGTTTAGGAACTACGCTTCAGGTGTGTACTTAAATTAGAAAACTGTTAAATGTACCTAGTTTGACTAGAAACATTATCTCTATATTGAGTATAACCCGTTGCGAGTGTACCTTTATATTCTAGAACACTAAAGTGTTTTTTATTTTATAAAGATGATATTGAGATAAACACATAAGATGTGAATAACAATATTTGTATTTTGAATATGAATAAATCTCAAACGTATGACATGACAAACAAGTAGCTCAAACTGATTTGATTAGATGAAACTTATTTTTGGCAGTGTTGTCTGGGACACATTAAACAAGACTCGTATATCCACACTTTCGAAGAGTGGGTACTAGGACAGATTTGATTCCATTCAAATAAAGTCTACGAATCTAGTTTATTGGGCAAAGTGCCTAAAATACATTTACTTGGTAAAAGTGTAAGTGCCATCGATCTGTTAGCCCTTATTCATAGTGACGTAAGTGGGCCCATATCTAGCTAGGCTAGAGATGGATATGAATATTTCGTGACCTTTACGGATGTGGCATCGCGTTATGGTTATGTGTTTCTTTCAAAACACAAATCGAAAACTTTTATAGTTTCGACACGAAGTAGAACAAACAGATCGGCTAAAGTATTATTTCGTCACGGTAAGACCGAGATTGAAAATACTTAAGCAGCAAGTTTCTCAAACACTTGAAAGATTATAGTATTCTTTCAATGAGGACTCCTTCTGGAACACGTCAAGTTGACAGTGTGTCCGAACGGAGAAACCAAATTTTGTTGGACATGATAAGGTTAATCATGAGTCACTCTGAGCTACCATTTTCCTTCAAGGGATAAACATTTAACAGTGCAATACTTATTTTGAATAAGGTTCCATGAAAATCTGTTTGACAGAATTCATATTAGATATGAACAGGAAAGAAACCGGGTTTTCTCATTCCTGAAGATTTGGGTATACTGGGCATATGTTTGGATGTTACCAAACTAGAACCCAATTTGGATAGGTGCCTAATTGTAGGTTATCCTAGGGAAACCAAAGTATAGTACTTATACAACTCACAAGAGAACAATTTTAATTATTGCTCGCCATGTGGTTTTCCTAAGAGGAATACCTATATGCAGTGGTAAGTGGGAGAATAGTAAAACTCGATGAAAATCGGAGTAATATTGTTCAAGGCACCGAGTCCTTAATGGAACACACAAACAGTTCATCAAGGATGAAACTGTACCATTAATCTTCAAATACACAAGAACCACGTAGGTCGAAGAGAGTCAGAAAATAACCTGAGGTATGAGTTTCTGATCTCACCTCATAAAGATGTCAATCTTATTGAGGAAGACGAACTGACTACGTATGAGGAAGTGATACAAGGTATCGACTACCTAATTATGGCAAAGTGCCATGATATCCGAAATGGATTCCATGTATACCAACTATGTTTGGATACTAGTTTTTATACCGCAAGGCATTATGACTATTGGTACTATATAAGTCTTCAAGGTAGACATACATGGAAGGCAACATACCAACGTACCAAGCTAGGCTTGTAGCGAAAAGGTATCTTTATCAATATTGTGTAAATTACGACGAAACCTTTTACCTGTTGCCACGGTAAATCCATTTGGATAATGCTTGCTGATGCTGCATGTTTCATTTATGAAATATGGCAGCTGAACGTCAAAATCGCTTTCCTTGAATGGAAACCTTTTGGAGGACGTTTACAACATCCTGACGATTTTATCGTACTAAAACTAGCAAATAAGGTTTGCAGGTTATTCGATCCATGTATGAAGCAAACATTGGGTTCTTGGAACTATCGTTTTGATATAATCATAATGGTGTATGATTTGATTCAAAACGAAAATGATTCTTGTGTATATAAGAGGGTTAGTAGGAGCGCACTGACAGTGAATGTCCTAATAATGATGATATGTCATTTCTTGGAAATGATATTCCCATATTACAATCGGTGAAAGCTTGGCTTTCATGAAAAATTCTCCGTAGAATTCTTGAGAGAAACAACCTTTAATCTAGAAATAAAGATCTATTGGGTTAGATCTAAAAGTTGTTGACACTCTCCGAGAACTCGTACATTGAAAAATATACGTGACCTGGTGTCTCATATGCTTTGAGCATATGGAGTCACAATCAGGCCAATCGAAGTGATAGTCATTGGATTGATGTTTAAGAATGTCCTTTAGTTTCTTAGACGAACTAAGGATGCTATCTTAAATTATGGAGAAAGAGAACTTGAAGTGACTAGGTTCAATGCTGCAAGTTTCCATACCGATAATAACGATTGTAAGTCGTAATAAAGGTACTATAAAGTTTGAATAACGGAACAGTGAGCTGGAAATCTTCCATGCAAGATACTGTTACCGAATAAACAATAAAAGCGAAACTTTGCTATGACTGTCGCAGCAATAGTAGCATCTTGGATCTAAATAAATCTAATTAGATTAGAAATAGTTCTGTTAGCAGCTAAGCTAGGCTCCAGTATAGGCTAAAGAATTAACGGTCTCATCAACGATCCAGATATATACTTTAAACTGTTTTCATCTGATTCGTCGGATCATACATCGTAGTGATGTGATGATCGTATAAATCGCATCAGACGATAACCTTTTAAATCCGCAGACGAAAGCTATTTTCTCAGCAGAAATTTGAGCGACCCGTACATAGTTCAGGTGTAAAGCACCTGAATGACTGGCTATAGGCCAAGTGGGAGATTGTTGGACAATTATGACCCATAGGGTCACTATTTGTACAGATCATGGTGTTGTTGTACAAATTAACTATGATACAAAGGAAATTGCTCTTTTATCATTTGTGAGTAGATCACCTAGATGTATAAATGATGAAAGGTCCATATGATTAGTTTCTGGATTGAGATGATATGAGATAGTATCAATCCACGAAGGTTTAATCATTAAATATCCCTAGTCATAGTATTATCGAGATTGGACATCGATAATGCGGAATATACTAATATTACACTTGTGCACGTTGTGAGGGCATAACGACATAGTTCTCATATATTTGGGTATTGGATACTCATGCAAGTGTAATAGGAGGTTGTTTTTTTACCGATGGTACGGAAAACAGCTTCGCTCTGAATAGACCCCTTCGGAATTCCATTGGTAGTATAACTATGTGTCTATGGAAGTCCGAATTCAGGGTAGGTGTATTTGGTCTTAACCTGAGACTTGCACCGCTAATACTTGCGACAATCAATATACTTTGGTCTTGGTCGTCCAGGGCTTTAATCGGTTCTGTGTACGCCTCTTCTGGGTATATTGAGAATCGCAGTGTATTAGGTGTGATGTCAAGATGGAAGTATCGCTTCAGTTATAGTGGAGATGATGATCACGTAGGATACGGAACTTGTTCTCTTTTATGCTGCACCTATCGGGATATTATGACTAGGTCATGTATATCTGATTATAGAGACTAGTTACCAGAGATCCAATATGTGCTTCGTACGGGGCAGACACATTTCCAGCCCCATGCCTTGCACGTGACCATCCGATACTGGATCGACATACACATATACTAAGTATACTACGCCTGATATAGATCGCTTATTCCTGTAAGCATATTTCTGGAGAATTGGGTAGGCATGGCGCTTTGCTAGAAGCCAACCTTGTCTTGTAAATCGGTAAAAATGTAGTACTAGGTACGTACGTATTCGGATAGTCCGATAACCGTATTTACTGCCAACATATCCGGGGATCTCATGGGTCGCTTCCCGAAGATTCACCGATGACGTATGACTCGCACTTTATTAATCTGGGATTAATTGGATGAGAGAGAAAATTAATCTGGGATTAATTACGGAGATATTTTATCTAGGATAAAATATTATTTAAAGAGAGAGAACGATTAATTTGGAATTAATCGATAAATTAATATATTTGATATATTAAACGAAATTGGATTTTAACGCGAAATTGAAATTGGATTTTAATTCGGACGAACGAATTAATTTAGAATTAATTCATTAGCGACAAGAATAGTAATTATGCTAGGCATGATTTTTTAATTAAATTAGATTTAATTACGACGCAATGGAAAATTCATTAATTCAGAATTAACGAACCCGAGCCCGGGAGTATTTGCGAGCGCATTCGCATTTCGAATTCTAGTGTGGCACGTAAATCATATCAAGCGTCAAATCACAAGTCACATCTAGCGTCACATCATTCGTCAATCAAGTGATAGATGTCTTTCACTTTGAGTGATTGACACCAGTCACTATTCATGAGTGATGTGACTTGATAGAAGTGGTTGGAAAGTTTTTGAAAGCTTGAATGACATATAATGTTATTTTAATAATTTGTATATGTTTTATTTTGATTTTTGAAATTAAAAGAAAGTGTATTAGATACACTTTAAGCTTACCACCAAAACAACTCTCTCCTCCCTCTTTTCTTCTCCAACATTCGGCCAAGGGCCTAAAAATCCTCTCAAGTTTTCTTTCATGGCCGAAAGAGCTAGGAAGGAAGATAGTGATTTTTATGGCAAAAATTACGGAGTGCTAGCACACATTAAGAGTCGTACAAGGTGATAGGAAACCGAACACATGAGCAGGGAATCACCATTTGCAAAGCTTGGAGCTTAGAGCTTCAATGGAGGTGTTGGCTGAATCCTACATCAACAAAGAAGAAAAAGATTTTTGTTCTTCGTAGCATCCAATCCGATCAATGTAAGTATGATTCCGCCATACTTTTTGTGTATTTCATTACTTGATTTGATCATTGGGACTTAATAGAAATCCAACAGATTGGCCATTAAAAAGCTTAATATTGATTTAATTAGATTAAATTTGTAAAGTCCCCAAAATACCCCAAATGACGGCAATTCAATTTTAAGAGGGAGAGAATTGCTTTCATCTTCATCTTATCACTTCCTTGGCAGAAAAACACCATAAAAGAGCTCTCAAGTTTTTGGTTTGGAGAAATCATGGAGAAAAGAAAGAAAAATAAAAAAAATAAAAAAAAAAGCTTAGGAAAAAATTGGAGATTAGAGGTAATCTTCTATTCCCTTAAGCTTTAGAAACTTGTTTCTTATTCTTGATTTTCTAGTTTGATTCTAGGGTTTCTTTCTTTGATAAATTTGGGGCTTTTGTTGTTGGATGGTGGATTGGAAGGATTTATGCATGTGTGAAAGTATATTGAACTAGATTATTATAATTTGGGTTCAATATGTTGTTAGAAAATTTGGTTGCTATTTTATAGTTGTTGAACCACTCTAAAATAACCTAGAATTTTTCTAGAGTTCTTCATGTGTGGTGGGATTTCTTTGGTGTAAGATTAGTTTAATTAATCTTGTGATAAAATTGGTTTTAAGCATGAACAATGGGAAATTTCGTTTTCTGTGTTAGACCTGGAAATGAATCTTATTTTATGATGAAAGTTTTGTCTTATGAATGTTTTGGATGCATTTTGGGTGTTGGATCTTTTTCCGGAAAGTGTTTCCGAGTTGAAATAAGCAAAAACAACCAAAAACGGCGTTACCGGGTGGATTTAGAGCCAACCGGATAACAGCTATCCAAAAGTGAATCTTTTAAGGTTTGGGCAACCCATGAACTACCCTGACACTATTGGAGCTGACCTGAGCAGTCTCTATAAGTGTCGGGTGGTCGGTTCGGTCAGAAATGTGTTTTGCGTCATTTTACGGAAAATCGATTTTCGTAAAAGTTTCGTAAGTTTTCAACCATATTTATGTCAATATTTGATATTGAATAATAGGTTTAGGTGAAATATGAATAAATTATTCATATTAGATATTGAATAATTTATTTGGTATTTTGAAAAAATTTTAAAATATGATTTTGTTTGACCTGCGCTTCCGCTGTGCCCCATCGCCCAAAAACCCCCAACAATAATGGTATCAGAGCGGGTCTAATGCTTCATCCATCGATATATGATATGTATTCCAATTTTAATGTTCGTACATGCTTGTAATCTAGATACGTTTCTTTACTTTTCAGTTCTTCACTAACGAATATGTAACGAAAATTTAATTGTTAGATTGAGTTATATGTTCTAAAGTAGAATTGAAATGTTTAGAAAATGATTTAAATTAAAATTCTTCATTGGATGTAGAGTATAACTTCCATAGGAAAATCTCCGTTTTTTAATATGGCTGTAAAGTAACGTGTATTAGATACATATTTCTTGATCCGTCTTGTCAATACGGTTTATGGGTAAATTTCTATGGCTGCATCTGAGATCGTGCTAAAGCAGTGGGGGTGTAGTTGATAGAATTTTATCCATACCAGTTGTATTTTGATACTAGACAAATTCAAGTGAAAAGTGAAAGTGGAAATCCTGAACGTGCCAAAGATGTCAGGACTATATCGGTAGCTTGAGTTTGTCATTGGCAAGTGTAGCCTTGATACGCCTCCCTGTGAACATGTCAAAGCTGTCACAACGAGAAACGATCAGGATCAAAACCAGGAGTCACTGGTGAGTGATTGACAAAGAGTTGTCTACCTAATAAATATACATAGGCGAGATCGTGCCAAAGCTGTGAGTCGAAATATATTCATAGGATCCTACTCTCACTATGGAATTCAATTTGATTATTGAATTCCCGTTGTCCATTGGCGATTACGGTATTATGTAAATTAGTGGGAGACACTGATGAGTTTAAAAAATCCATAACTCAGGCAGTGCGTAATTTTATAGAATTTACTGTTTTTGTTTTCCTTTCATTCTATATAGCTTATAGATTTATGCTTCTAATCCACTGCATAGTATATTATTTGAATATATAGGTTTTCTGACTTTACTTATGGTTGCGTAGTTCTAGAATAGGTTCTAGAAAGACAGTAGGTTTAGATATTGTTAGATTAGTTTGAACTATCGAGATCTGTTCATCTTGATTTCTTTCGAAATCAAGATGGTTTGTGACTTAGTTTCTAAGTCGCGATTAGGTAATCTAAGAGGGTATCTCTGTTTAGGATATTAGTCTAGTTAGATTTGTTTCTTATACAGTAAGAATTGACACGAATCAGTTCATATCTCGCGATTCTTGACTGGCATTAGGAAAACCCCTTTAGTATTTGTTTGTCTTATAATGACGTTTCTTGGCTTTAGTGACTTTAGAAGTCACGAGTCTGACACAATTTGCTAATCAATTTTTTTACAATCGTTGTAAATAATTGAACACAAATTATAAATCTTAAGAAAAGAGATGTGTATAGTTGTGTATAGAGAATATCGATTCTCACAATACAACAACTATAGGTATTGGATACCAAATCTCCCATCTAGTTATTTAAAATAATGTTTAATAATTGTTTTGATATTTGATATCGGAACTTGTAACTATTGGATAGTTACTTTTTCTGTATAACCAGTTGTTACATATTTTAATATGACTAGTACTGTCATTAATAAAAGATAAACATCAAGAAAATATTCGGTAGACTAAATAACTTAGAAATGTGCTTTATGAGATTTTATCGTAAAAGCATCAGATGCTTGTTCCGTATGGTAAAGGATGGTCTGATATGAGATCACACCATATATCCTTATCCGTTTAATGAATATTGTATTCAGGAAGTGATTAAATCTCATTTAACCGATGATTGTCATTGGACCACAGATTTATTAAACTAATGCTTTGGAAGTATGTAGTTTAATGAATTAAAAATTGCCTTGTATAGTTTTCTTTGATTTGTAACTCAGTTACGTGTTTCTAATAGAGAACATATTGAACGTCTTGAATTGTTCAAGAACTGTCAATATGTTTCTAATGAAACTCGGATAGAATATTTTGAATAGTTCAAAGATATTCGATTTGTAGTGTTGAAAACTGTATCTTTAGAAATTCATTGCGCGTTTTTGAATTGTTCAAAGATGTTTGATTTGATCAAACGCATGAATTTAAGGCAATTAGTTCTATAGTTATTTAATGAATATGATTCTTACTCAATATTAAACTTCCATGATTCCATTGTGATAGAATTGGTCAGTGGGAGTTATCGAATCTTATATGATTTGATTCATTGATATTAAGTGTTACCGAATTATGTTTCAATGCTTTTGGAGTTATGCTCCAATAACACTATTTCGTCTCTTTAATTTAGGTTCCATTTGTTCCTACAATTACATAAATGATATGTATAGATAGAAAATTTGAATCTTGAAAAGTTTAAGATTTGAAACATTCTTTTGTATAATGGTTGTATAATTGAAAGAACTTGTGTCTCAGAGGTACGAGTGATAGGTTTGTCATTTATTCTATTTAATGGAATTTTGAATTCTATTTGATAGAATATCTTTTCTATGATCCCGAGTAATAAATTTATTTTGTTACTTGGTGGTATCATTGGATGTTGACGATTGCAGAAAAGATTTGACTTATTAAAGTCAAATGTGAGAATGATAAACTGTAGTGGAACTACGTAATTATTAAGATGAAAAGACCCTTAGACAACTTCCGTATAAGTCCAATAGGATATCAGAAGCATTTACAAAGTATTTGATAATTAATGATTATGATATTTTATTGTCGAAGAAAATTATCCCATAACTTCTAATGGGAGCGATATTTGATATCGATTCCAGAACTTAGTATTGAACCATAGATCTAAGATTGTTCATGCTTACTACGATCAAGTTTTGAACTTGATTAGGCTTTCATTATGAATAGTTCATAAAATGTGCAAATTATTTGAGCAGCAAAAGCAAAGTGAGCACGAAAAAGGCTTGACCTTTATAGGATGACAGTGAGAAAGGTTATACTCAGTGATCTATTGTAGATTCTGAGAAAACTTGTCTCTAGTTGCACTAATTGAACAATTAAAGATCTGTTGGTTAATGTTGATATTAAACTATGTATTTTGGATCAAGAATGCAAAGTGGCGTTCTTGAGTGATTTCTTCGAATGAGAGATCCGTCGTGATTTATTTGTTTGAAGTTCATTCTTGAATGGCCTTAGAGTTTGTATTCTGCTAAGATCACAGTTTGATATACTAGCTTATGGAGCCTATTGTAGACTCAGATAAGCTCTCTGGAAATCTGATTTCTCTAATTTTGATATCAGTCAGATTGTCTGGTTTTATCGAAATATAGGGAATACATATTTTTCAATAGGGTCAGTGAGTGTGTACAAATTTCTTTCTAGTATTATATATCCTAAGTCTTCTTTTCTCAGTGTAAGTAGTGGGAGTAGTCTCTGTTATATTTGATATAAAGTTTTATATAAGATATAAAACTAAGAGACTTGTGAGATACTCTCATTAGTCACATATTAGATATGATCTAATAAAGGACACAGTTAGACTATCTGTATGACAGTTAGTATAACTGTTTGACAGTTAACGTGTCTTTTATATTTATAGTATTCATCTTTCGTAGAGGTTGATTACTTTGTCGAAAGATAGATTGATTGGAATGTCTAGTCAATCTTATGCATCATAGGATGATGGTGTAATGAGTACTATATTATGTGCGATTATGGATATCGATTTAATCGTAATTATTACGAGTTATTTTGATATGCTGCAAACCATATTATGGATCTTGAAACATGTTCTTTATGATATTTGAGATATTAAGAATGAGTTTCATATTCATGGAGAATTTAGTCAGCAACCATAAGGTCAGATTAGTTTTGATTCTAATTATGACATTAGATGGTCTATGTCATATAAATTCAGAAAAGATATAGTGGGAGAGTCACCGTTGATTCTACTGTAATAGTGGAATCAGTTGCAACTTTTGAAGTAATGACTTATGAAGTTGCAAAGTGACTCTATATTTGAAGTTTTTCATTTTAGTGCTGTGCCTGTGGTTGTCTGTAAAGTATTTGGATTTGATTTCTAAATATATAGACAACTCAGTAGTAATAGCAAAATATTGATATAGCATCTGAGTCATATTGTTGTAGAATTTTGATTCAGAAAAATATGAATGATGCTGGTTAAGGAAAACGATTGGGTTTGTTTGACGGACTTGATTTGTTAAAGCATGCTTACTTGTTGTTGCCTACCTCCTGAGTTCTGGTGAGCTTTTGAGGGCCATGAGTATGCGATACACATTAAGATGTGTATAGGATACTATGGATTGACACTAGAGCAAGTGGAATAAATTGTTAGGGTTGGTGCTTGGAGTGCCAATCCAGATCGTATTTATGTCCGATTCATAAATACGAGCGATTAAATTTTCCATAATATTACTAATTTAATGGTAGCACCTTGTCTTTTCTACGCTTATTAGATCTAATTGCGATTAGATATCTAATTACGATTATATCGAAATTGAATCTGGTTTAGTGATACGTGTATATTAGATAAAGACCCTAGGATTTACAATATAGTGCGTAATTATAACGTAGTTTGTAATTGACATTAGGAAGTGCACTATTAGTTGTATATCCTCAAATAAAGTTCCTGGTCAAGATTTGCTAACACTGGTTGGTTAGTAAAATCCGCTGAGACCAGTACATGTCGTATATTCTGACTTGGTCCGATGGTTTATCCCAGTGAACCATGAGTCTCGGGAGACTCGTATAGACATGTAGATGTTTATTTGACAAGACATTGAACGACTCATTGAAGGTTTCCTAATAGATGGTACACCAACGTCAATAGGAACCTTCACGAGTTGAGCGAGCATAGTGGTCATTCGACTTGAGATACCACTATGGATATATGAGCTATCCTCCACACTTTGATGGTAGTCACGTCAATGATCTAGTCATGATCAGACCTCCGCCTGTTCGTTAGGTGTGGACTGATGCTCATGATATCTAGTGCGTATCAAGATAGGATCCGTCAGTCCTGTGTACAGGACATAGGCATCCAGCTTGTATTTACGATCTAGTAAATCCATAGCCATGGTATAATATCGAAAACCAGTTCTGAGTCTTATTTAGAGATTGTAAATTGAAAGTCGACTTTATTATACCGAAAGGATTTGACGTTGTTATCTATATCCCAGGTATAATACGGATGTCCTCTAACGGAGGGATTATACGTATGCTATGACCTCGACTTGCATAGTTTAGCGAGATTATTTATGGTCGTCATAATTCATGAGTGGGTGAATTATGGACACGAAATTATATTTCATGACAAATAAACCTAAACTTAGAGAGTCCTATAATATGAAGTGTATGTTGGACTATTATGACCCATAGCATCACTATTTGTAAAAGATATTGTGGTTTTTGTACAAATTAACTATGTAGCAATGAAATTACCTTTTATCATTTTGTAATTTATTTACCTGGATATATAAATGGTAAAAGTCCTTATGATTAGTTCAGAATTGATAAGATATGAGACAATATCAATTCAAAATGGTTTAATCATTAAAACATCCCTAGTCGAAGTATTATCGAGATTGGACATCGATAATGTAAAATAGACTAGTATTGTACTTGTGCGTGTTATGGAAGCGTAACAACATAGTTCTCATATATTTAAGTATAGGATACTTATGCAAGTGCGGTAGGAGGTTATGTTTACCGATGGTATGGAAACAGCTTCACTCTGGATAGACCCCACGGAATTCCATTGGTAGTATGACTCTGTGTCTATGGGAATCCGCATCAGGGTAGGTGTATTTGGTCTTAACCTGAGACTTACATCGCTAGTACTTGCGACAATCGATACGCTTTGGTTTTGGTCGTCCAGGACTTTAACAGGTTCTATGTACGCCTCTTCTGGGTTTATTGAGAATCGTAGTGCATTGGATGTGATGTCAAGATAGAAGTATCACTTTAGTCATATGGAGATGATGATCACGCAGGGATACAGAACTGATTCTCTATTGTGTTGCAACTATCGGGATAATATGACTTAGTCATGATTATTCGATAAAATAGACTAGTTGCTAGATATCTGATATATGCTTCGTACGGGGCAGACACTATTCCAACCCTAGGCCTTGCATGTGACATCCGATACTGGATCGCTATACACAATACTATGTATACTATGACTGACAAAGATCGTATATTCCATTAAGGATATTTCTGGAGAATTAGGTAGGCACGATGCTTTGCTAGAAGCCAACCATATCTCGTAAATCGGTAAAAATATAGTACGAGGTACGTACGTATTCGGATAGTCCGACGACCGGATTTACTGCCAACATATTCAGGGATCTCTTGGGTCGCTTCCCAAAGATTCACAGATGACGTATGATTCGAACTTTATTAATCTAGGATTAATAGCGGAGACTTTATCTGGGATAAAGTACTATTTGAAGAGAGAGGGAACAATTAATTTGGAATTAATCGATAAAATAATATATTCTATTTATTATTAAACGAAATTAGATTTTGACGCGGAATTAAAATTAGATTTTAATTCGGGCTACCGAATTGATTTAGAATTAGTTCGTTAGCGACGTGAATAGTAATTTTACTATGCATAATTATTTAATTACGTCGCAACGCAAGTTCGTTAATTCGGAACAAGCGAACCCCAGCCCGAAAGTGTTTGCGGGCCCACTCGAATTTTGAATCAAGTGGGGCCCACGAGTCACATCGCGAGTCACATCACGAGTCACATGTTGGTGATTATCTAGGTCCCAAAGATCATTAAACAAGCATGATAAAGTGTTGAATACATCTCAAAGGAGTTGCGGAATACTCACATCGATCGGTTGAGACGAAACGACGAACAAAACTTGAAGATTTGGCCTCCAAAGCTCACGCCCAACACAGCAGTCCACTGCTCACAGTTTCAGTTTTGGATCATCGTTTTGAGCTTCGAATCTTCGTCGAACGATTCCCGGCTCAAGGGTAAGTATCCCTAACACCTTCATATGTCTTTCGGGAGTGCTAGCTCGCTTGGATTTTGCCACAAAACCCTTGAATTTGCTTCTCACTGCTCGGTTTTTCAAAGCAAAACAGTGAGCTGTTTTCACTGCCCCTTGGGCGTGAATTGAGAGAGGTGGAGAGAAGAAAGAAAAGTGTTAGGTTAATCTTTAAAAGATTTAAATGTTTGGTTTATATATTTTCCAAAATATATTAATGATTTACCAAATAAAATTTGTCAAAAGTCAAATGGTAAATCAAATATAATTGATTTCAAAAATCAAGTACATACCAAACATTCCAACCACTCCACTAACTCACATCAAGTCAATATCAATCAATCAAACACTCACATCAATCAAATGTCACATCACTCAAAGTGAAGTTTGATTTGACGCTTGATGTGACTTACGTGCCGCACTCGAATTCGAAATACTAATGCGCTCGCAATCACACTCGGGCTCGGGTTCGTTAATTCCAAATTAAGGATTTTTCCGTCGCGTCGTAATTAAATGATTACGCCTAGCAAATTCACTATTCACGTCGCTAACGAATTAATTCCAAATTAATTCGTTCGCCCGAATTAAAATCCAATTTCAATTCCGCGTCGAAATCCAATTTTGATTAATATATCAAATATATTAATTTACCGATTAATTCCAAATTAATCGTTATCTCTCTTTTATTAATATTTTATCCTAGATAAAATATCTCCGAAATTAATCCCCGATTAATTTTCTCTCTCATCGAATTAATCCCAGATTAATTAAGTGCGAGTCATACTTCATCGGTGTATCATTGGGACGCGACCCAAGAGATCCCCGGATATGTTGGCAGTAAATCGGGTCGTCGGACTATCCGAACACGTACGTACCAAGTACTACGTTTTACCGATTTACAAGACAAGGTTGGCTTCTAGCAAAGCGCCATGCCTACCCAATTCTCCGGAATATTCTTACAGAAATATGTGATCTATATCAAGCGTAGTATACCGTAGTATTGCGTATTTCGATCCAGTATCGGACTGTCACGTGCTAGGCCTGGGGCTGGAGTTGTGTCTGCCCCGTACGAAGCACATGTCGGATGTCTGGTAACTAGTCTCTATAATCGGATATACATGACCTAGTCATAATATCCCGATGGCCGCGCAGCACTTAAGAGTACTAATACCGTATCCTACGTGACATCATCTCCACTATGACTGGAGTGATACTTCCGTCTTGACATCACACCCAATACTCTACGATTCTCAATATACCTAGTATCGGCGTACAAAGAACCGGTTAAGCCCTAGACGACCTCAACCAAAGTATATTGATTGTCGTAAGCATTAGCGGTGCAAGTCTCAGGTTAAGACCAAATACACCTACCCTGATGTCGGACTCCCATAGACACATAGTCAAACTACCAATGGGATTCCGAGGGGGTCTATCCAGAGCGAAGCTGTTTCCCGTACCGTCGGTGAAACACAACCTCCTACCGCACTTGCATAAGTATCCAATACTTAAGTATATGAGAACTACGCGCGTTGTGCCCTCACAACGCGCACAGTACGATACTAGTCTTTTACGTATTTATCGATGTCCAATCTCGATAATACTCTGACTAGGGATATTTAATGATTTATCCTTCGTTGATTGATACTGTCTCATATCATTCTCAATCAAGGAACAAATCATAAGGACCTCTCATCATTTATACATCTTGGTGATCTAATCACAAATGATAAGAGTGCAATTTCCTTTGTCACATAGTTAATTTGTACAACAACACAATGATCTGTACAAATAGTGACGCTATGGGTCATAACTGTCCAACAATCTCCCACTTGGCCTATAGCCAGTCACTCAAGTGTTTAAACACCCGAACTATGTACGGTTTGCTCAAATTGCTGAGAAACGCTTTCGTCAGCGGATTTTCATGATTATCGTCTGATGCGATTTATACGATCATCACATCGCCACGATGTATGATCCGAACGAATCAGATGAATAGTCGAAGTATATATCTGGATCGTTGATGAGACCATTAATTCTTTAGCCTGTGCTGACGCCTAGCTCAGCTGCTAACAGAATATATCTAATCTAATTAGATTTATTATTGACCCAGATTGCTTCAATTGCTGCCTCAGCTGTTGCAATTATCCGCATTTGTTGTTTATTCGGTAACAGTATCTTGCTTGGAAGATTTCCAGCTCACTGTACCGTTATTCAAACTGTATAGTACCGTTTGCGACTTTCAGTCGTTTTATCGGTTTGGAAACTTGCAGTAGTGATCCCAGTCACTTCAAGTTCTCCTTCTCCACAGATTAAGACAGCATCCTTAGATCTCTAAGATTCTAATGGATGTTCTTAACATCAATCCAGTGCCACGGCATCCATATGCTCAAAGCGTATGAGACACCAGGTCATGTACATTTTTCAATGTACAAGTTCTCGCAGAGTTTTAACAACTTTATCTATCTCAGTAAATCTTTATTCCTAGAATAAAGGTTGTTACTCCCAAGAATTCTACGGAGAATTTTCTCGAAAGCCAAGCTTTCGCCGATTATTTTATATGGGAATTTCATTTCCAAGAAATGACATATATTATCATTATTTTATTAAAGGACATTCTTGTCAGTGCGCTCCCACTAACCTTCTTATATACACAAGAATATTTTCGTTTTGAATTAAATCATACACCATTATGATTACATCAAAACGTTAATTCCAAGAACCTAATGCTTGCTTCAATCCAAACGTGGATCGAATAACCTGCAAACCTTGTTTACTGGTTTTAGTACGACAAAATCGTCAGGATGTTATAAACATCCTCCAAAGGGTTTCCGTTTAAGGAAAGCGATTTTGATTTTTAACTGACACATTTCATAAATGAAACGTGCAGCTTCAGCAAGTATTTTCCAAATGGATTTGCAGTGGCAACAGGTAAAAGGTTGAACAGTAATCAACACAATTGTACGTTGGTATGTTGCCATCCACGTATGTCTTCCTTGAAGACTTATGCAGTACCTATAGGCACAATGCCTTATGGTACATCAACTAGTGTCCAAACATAGTTGTTATACATGGAATCCATTTTGGACTCATGGCACTTTGCCATAACGAAGTCGATACCTTGTATCACTTTCTCATACGTAGTCGGTTGGTATACCTCAACAAGATTGACATCTTTATGAGGTGAGATCAGAAACTCATACCCCAGGTTGTTTTCTGATTCTCTCCGATCTACGCGTTTCTTGTGTATACGAAGATTAATGTATAGTTTCATCATCCTTGATGAACTATTTTTGTGTTCCATTAAGGACTTCGTGCCTGAAACAGTATTACTCCGATTTTCATCGAGTTATACCGTCCTCCCACTGACCACTGCATATCGGTAATCCTCTAAGGAAGACCGCATGGCGAGCAACAATTACAATTGTTCTCAAGTGAGATGTATAAGTACTATACTTATGGTTTTTCCCTAGGATAACCTATATTTGGCACTTATCCGATTTGGGTTCTAGTTTGGTATCATCCAAACGTAAGCCTAGCATACCCAAATCAAAAGGAGTGTGAAACCCAGTTTCTTTCCCGTTCATATCTAATATGAAGTCTGTCAAACAGAATTTACATGGAACCTTATTCAAAATAAGTTTTGCACTGTTTATGCTTATCTTTGAAGGAAAAGGTAGCTCAGAGCGACTCATGATTAACCTTATCATGTCCAACAAAATTCGATTTCTCCGTACGGACACACCGTCAAACTGACGTGTTCCAGGAGGAGTCCTCATTTGAAAGAATACTATACTCTTTCAAGTATATTTGAAACTTATTGCTTAAGTATTTTCCATTACGGTCTTACCGTGACAGTTTAATACTTTAGCCGATCTGTTTGTCTATTTCGTGTCGAAACTCTAAAAGTTTCCGATTTGTGTTCTTTAAAAGAAACACATAACCATAACGTGATGCCACATACGTTAAGGTCACGAAACATTCATATCCACATCTAGCCTAGCTAGATATGGGCCCACTTACTTCACTATGAATAGGGCTATCAGATCGGTGGCACTTGCACTTTTACCAAGTAAATAGTGTTTTAGGTACCTTACCTAATAAACTAGATTCGTAGACTTTATTTGATCAGTCAAATCAGTCCTAGTACCCACTCTTCAAAAGTGTGGATATACGACTCTTGTTTAATTGTGTCCCAGACAACAATGCCACAATTAGTTTCATCTGATCAAATCAGTATTAGCTATTAGTTTGTCATATTATATGTTCGAGATTTGTTTATATTCAAAATATAAATATTGTTATTCACATCTAATGTGTTTATCTCAATATCATCTTTATATAATAAAACACTTTAGTGTTCTAGAATATAAAGGTTCATCGCAATGGATTGAACACTGATATAGAGATAATGTTTCTAGTCAAAATAGTTACATTATAACAGTTTCCTAATTTAGGTACATACCCGAAGGTAGTTCCTAAACTTAGGTATCTATGGTCAAAACAGCGACTTTCGCCCCGTTTTCGATTCACAGATTAACCTCAACTTGAAGTTAGTATCCTGCTCACAGCAGATTCTGAACATCAATGCATATATTTTATGTACCATACTAAGTATTTTAAAATCCAATTTTAATACTAGTAATGGACATAATATTGACAAACATTCTTAAAGTCAGAGCCTTGCCCTTTCTTTAATTCCTTCGTGTCTGCCATATCCAAACGACAGCCACTTCGGGATATGTCCTTTATCTTCCCAGAAGATAATAACGATATTGCCTTTACCCCTTTCTCAATATTTCAGAAGTCTTTGGCCAAGCCTTGGATTCCTAGAATATTGACGTAAAGTGCGCCTTGCGCTACTTATCTATTGCAAAGTTTGACTTTATCTCCTTGAGATTAGTCATTAATTCTCCAAGAATTATTAATTGCAAATATAATACTTCTTAAATCTAAACATAGATTTATTAACAAGTAATTGAATTAAGCACTATAAGTCATCATCACATAATACTTCCAAAGATTATGTTCCACTAACTTGCTCAATTCCGGGTTTAGGCATAATAGGTTATTTTATCAAATAAAGTAACTTATTATTTATTTCCAGGACCATCCTGAAATTTCATTCCAAATTAAAAATTAAACGATTTAAATATTGTAATCCAAGATTATATTTAAATGTCCAACTTTCAATATTTCTTGATTTTAATAGTCCAACTATTTAATCAATTATGTCAGGTACTATTTATTATAATGATTACAATAATCCAATTATTCAATCAACTATAATATTAATTCAATTATATTGATTACTATAATCCAATTATAAAATCAACTATTTATTGAATTTATTTGAATATAGTCAAACTATATTAATTAAAACAACATTAAATATTAGTCCAACTAATACTTTTAATTATTTGACGAGTGATATTTGTTTGAGCGCGTATGGCGAGTAATTGAACGAATATTGCAAATTCAATTCTTGCCTCCCACTATTTTTCGGCGAGCCTCTAACCCTCTGTCGAGTACTCGGGAAACCGTGTTTCCTAGTGGGCTAGGATCCCGTTAAATGTCACACAATCTTGACTTTGGCCAACAAATTGTATGATAATTAACTAGGTAGATCTCTAAGATCAATTGGATCCAATCCAATTCCTAGGTCCGGTAGGTGGACATCCAAGTCCGAAACATATATCGTATATATGCCTATATATCCAATATGTACCCTAACCGTTTTCCTCTGAATCAACTAGGCCTTGGCTTTGGCACAACAAACCTAATGATCCCAGTCAAGCGCGACCCATTGACCATGGAAAGCTTCGTAATCAATGTCGAGTGACAAGAAGCGGTCTTGACTTTGGCCAACAACCACAACTTGGACAAGACACCGATATGGAACAAAACTCTCGTGATTCAAACACATCTTCGACGGACAAAGGGCTTGACTTTGGCCAACAACCCAATGCCAATCTCGGATCTTGAGTAAGAAACACTCAATGGAAGGAAAAACGCATGATATTGAGCGGGTTTTTCGCGTGCAAATTGGCTACCAATTTATTATCTTTGTTAAGGTCTCATCATCATACACCCTTAAACATGCATTCTAAATACATAATAAAGCGCATATGAAAATAAATAATAATGATATGCGGATGGATACTTAACACATTGATCCTAGATCAAATCTCTCCATTTCTCTCTCAAGCTAGCACTTGTATTACTTCTACCCGTTACACTACACTTCTAAAGAAACCTCATTTACATTGAGGGGAATAGGTGAGAAGAGAATACAAAGAGAATAGAGGTGAAAAGGCTGGACACGCAGGTCCAATTTAATAAATCAAATTTATTACAACAATTTCCAAAATTGCCCTTACCCGACTAATATCCATCCGATATACATTATTCATTCATCACAACCATGTATTCACACAAAGCATGTTATCAATCAATCTAATCAAATTAATTAATCTGATAATTAGTGATCATCCAATGTTCAAACAACGATTTGATTTTGTGCGAGTCAAACTCGTTTTGCGAATAAGTACTCAAAGTACGAATTCTCGAATTAAATTAAACTACGTCATTAAATCCAATTTAATATGCATTCAATTCTAATTCGTTATTTAATTCCAAATTAAATATTACACTTTAATAATAAACCTTTTACGACTTAAATTCCAAATTTAATCGTAACGCGTCTCAAAGACCGATTAACGTCCAACGTCAATTCAATTAAAGTCTAATGGGCTTTTAATTGATTTCTTAAGGCGTGGACTTTTGGTCAACTCGGGTCAAACCGAATAACCAAAATCCAATCCGGGATTTACCCCATAAGCCCATAAATCAATCTTGGCCCATTAGGCCCAATCAAACTTTAAAGGTTCATTAAGTCGCAATTGGGCTTAACGGAAGTGGTTTTGGGCCCAATTGGATCCAATCCATTTGGCCTAAACCAACTTTGTACAACAAAGCCCAATAAGCCCATTTACAACTTTAAAAGCCCAAATCCAATTCAAGGCCCAATTAATTAAATTCATAAAATCCAATTTCATAATCTAATTAACCTAAAGTGCTTATGATGATTAATCACCTAAATCGATATTTCCGAAACATCAAATAAGTCCAATTAATCATGCTTAACATCATCATCACATGTCCAACACATTAATGAAAAATCAAACCCATTTACATGCTTCTATGTCTCGGCCAAGGAAGGTAATTTTGTCCGATTTGAATTCACATCCGATTAATTACACAATCGACAACGAATTAACTTCCCGAATGATTTCATACACATCTAATGTTCATAAAATCAAAATTCCAAGACATTAAAGGGCATTATGAATTCGGCCAAGAAGGTAATTTGGGGATTTTTGTTCAATTCAAAATCCAATCCAATAGTTTCAAATTAACATCATCCTCAATGATTCAACTCATCCAATGAACCAAAATCAAAAATTCCAAGAATTCCAAAATCCTCATCACATTCGGCCAACACATAAAATTTGGGGAAAATTATTCCAAATCAATTTTCAACAAATTGATCCAACCAATATGCAATTAAACATGTTATAAGCATACTCAAACAATCAATTCATTCAAATCATGCTCAAAACAAATTTACCCAAATTTTTAAGCCCTAAAATTTCATGCTTGCACCTAGGCTCTTGATGCCATTGTTGGTGATTATCTAGGTCCCAAGATCATTAAACAAGCATGATAAAGTGTTGAATACATCTCAAAGGAGTTGCGAAATACTCACATCGATCGGTTGAGACGAAACGACGAACAAAACTTGAAGATTTGGCCTCCAAAGCTCACGCCCACACAGCAGTCCACTGCCACAGTTTCAGTTTTGGTCATCGTTTGAGCTTCGAATCTTCGTCGAACGATCCGATTCCGGCTCAAGGGTAAGTGTCCCTAACACCTTCATATGTCTCTCGGGAGTGCTAGCTCGCTTGGATTTTGCCACAAAACCCTTGAATTTGCTTCCCACTTTCGGCCAAGCAAACATGGCAGTTCACTGCCCCTTGGGCGTGAATTGAGAGAGGTGGAGAGAAGAAGAAAAGTGTTAGGTTATCTTTAAAAGATTTAAATGTTTGGTTTATATTTTCCAAAATATATTAAAAATGATTTACCACCAAATAAAATTTGTCAAAAGTCAAATGGTAAATCAAATATAATTGATTTCAAAATCAAGTACTACCAAACATTCCAATCACTCCCTAACTCACATCAAGTCAATATCAATCAATCAAACACTCACATCAATCAATGTCACATCACTCAAAGTGACGTTTGATTTGACGCTTGATGTGACTTGCGTGCCGCACTCGAATTCGAAATACGAATGCGCTCGCAATCACACTCGGGCTCGGGTTCGTTAATTCCAAATTAACGATTTTTCTGTTGCGTCGTAATTAAATGATTACGCCTAGCGAATTCACTATTCACGTCGCTAACGAATTAATTCCAAATTAATTCGTTCGCCCGAATTAAAATCCAATTTAATTCCGCGTCGAAATCCAATTTCGTTTAATATATCAAATATATTAATTTACCGATTAATTCCAAATTAATCGTTATCTCTCTTTTATTAATATTTATCCTAGATAAAATATCTCCGAAATTAATCCCCGATTAATTTTCTCTCTCATCGAATTAATCCCAGATTAATTAAAGTGCGAGTCATACTTCATCGGTGTATCATTGGGACGCGACCCAAGAGATCCCCGGATATGTTGGCAATAAATCGGGTCGTCGGACTATCCGAACATGTACGTACCAAGTACTACGTTTTACCGATTTACAATACAAGGTTGGCTTCTAGCAAAGCGCCATGCCTACCCAATTCTCTGGAAATATTCTTACAGGAATATGTGATCTATATCAAGCGTAGTATACCGTAGTATTGCGTATTTCGATCCAGTATCGGACTGTCACGTGCTAGGCCTGGGGCTGGAGTTGTGTCTGCCCCGTACGAAGCACATGTCGGATGTCTGGTAACTAGTCTCTATAATCGAATATACATGACCTAGTCATAATATCCCGATGGCCGCGCAGCACTTAAGAGTACTAATACCGTATCCTAGGTGAAATCATCTCCACTATGACTGGAGTGATACTTCCGTCTTGACATCAGACCCAATACTCTACGATTCTCAATATACCTAGTATCGGCGTACACAGAACCGGTTAAAGCCCTAGACGACCTCAACCAAAGTATATTGATTGTCGTAAGCATTAGCGGTGCAAGTCTCAGGTTAAGACCAAATACACCTACCCTGATGTCGGACTCCCATAGACACATAGTCAAACTACCAATGGGATTCCGAGGGGGTCTATCCAGAGCGAAGCTGTTTCCCGTACCGTCGGTGAAACACAACCTCCTACCGCACTTGCATAAGTATCCAATACTTAAGTATATGAGAACTACGTCGTTGTGCCCTCACAACGCGCACAAGTACGATACTAGTCTTTTACGTATTTATCGATGTCCAATCTCGATAATACTCTGACTATGGATATTTAATGATTTATCCTTCGTTGATTGATACTGTCTCATATCATTCTCAATCAAGGAACAAATCATAAGGACCTCTCATCATTTTTACATCTGGTGATCTAATCACAAATGATAAGAGTGCAATTTCCTTTGTCACATAGTTAATTTGTACAACAACACAATGATCTGTACAAATAGTGACGCTATGGGTCATAACTGTCCAACATCACATCACTTGTGTTTTTCACTTTATTGATAGATATCAAGTCACTTTTTTAGAATGAGAGACATGCTATCCTATTAGATGTTGGTTGGGTGTGGTCATTTAATGTAATTTTTGGAGCCAAAATTTTGGTTGACTTTTGGAAAGGTTATACCATTTTGTAATAGATTTTTCATTATGTTTTTGGAAAGAAAAATAACAAAAACAAACAAAACTTCTCCTCTCAAACTACCAAATCGTGAGCCTTTTGGAGGAAGGAATAAGAATAGTTTTCCTTCCAACCTGCTAGCACACTTAAATGGTCAATACAAATGTGATAGGGAAACCGAACTAAAGCTTGGATCCTAAGGAAGCTTGGAGCGTGCATATCTTCAACAAATAGAGTCTGGGCCGAGAGCTTCTACAAAGGGAAAAATTTTTGTTGATTCTTCGCACCAAGCCGATTATGATCCGCCATACTTCTTATGTGTATTCATTCTATTTCTTGCTTGAATGATCTTGGGATTAACCTAGAAACCCAACAATGGTATCAGAGCCATTTTGAGCATGAAATGAACTTAGGGTAAAATTTAGGTAATTGGATTTATGCACGTTTTGACTAAATTAATTGTTTGAGCAGGCTTGTATATGGATGACTTGGAGTTGTTTGTGATCAATTTTGTGAAAAATGGATTGGATCTTTTTCCCAACATGGCTTGGTTGGCTGTTAGGCAATTATGACCCATAGCGTCACTGTTTGTAAAAGACATTGTGTTTATGTACAAAATTAACTATGTAGTAATGAAATTGTCTTTTACCGTTTGGTAATTTATTTACTTTGATATATAAATGGTAAAAGTCCATATGATTAGTTCCGGATTGAGATGATATGAGACAGTATCAATCTATAAAGGTTTAATCATTAAATATCCCTAGTCGTAATATTATCGAGACTGGACATCGATAATGCGGAATAGACTAGTATTGCACTTGTGCGCGTTGTGAGGGCATAACAGCATAGTTCTCATATGTTTAAGTATAGGATACTTATGCAAGTGCGATAAGAGGTTGTGTTTTTACCGATGGTACGGAAAACAGCTTCGCTCTGGATAGACCCAGCGAAATCCCATTGGTAGTATGTATATGTGTCTATGGGAGTCCGCTTCAGGGTAGATGTATTCGGTCTTAACCTGAGACTTGCATCGCTAGTACTTGCGATAATCGGTAAACTTTGGTTTTGGTCGTCCAAGGCTTTAACAGGTTCTGTGTACGCCTCTATTGGGTTTATTGAGAATCGTAGTGTATTGGATGTGATGTCAAGATGCAAGTATCACTTCAGACATATGGAGATGATGATCACGCATGGATTCATAACTAGTTCTCTATTGTGTTGCAACCATCGGGATAATATGACAAGGTCATGATTATCCGATTCAAAGAGACTAGTTACTTGATATCTGATATGTGCTTCGTCCGGGGCAGACACTATTCCAGCCCTAGGCCTTGCACGTGACATCAGATATTGGATCGCATACGCTATACTACGTATTCTACACCTGACATAGATTATATATTCCAGTAAGAATATTTCTGGAGAATTGGGTAGGCACGGTGCTTTGCTAGAAGCCAACCATGTCTTGTAAATCGGTAAGCACGTGGTACGAGGTACTCACTTTATCGGATAGTCCGATAACCGGATTTACTGCCAACATATCCAGAGATCTCTTGGGTCGCTTTCCAAAGATTCACCGATGACAGTTGACTCGACTAGAATTAATCTGGGATTAATTTAGAGAGAGAAAATTAATATGTGATTAATTGAAGCTTTATTTAATCTGGGATTAAATGTGTTCGTAAGAGAGAGAACGCGATTAATTTGGAATTAATCGGTAAAATAAATTTAATAGTTAAATTTGATTTTTCTATTTAATTTATTTGAATGGGCTAAAATTAATATATCGGATATATTAATATGAATTGGATTTCATTATGAAATTAAAGTCAGACTTTAATACGAACGAACGAATTAATTTAGAATTAATTCGTAAACGACGTTCGTAATATATTTGCGAGACATCGTTATTTAATTAAATTAGATTTAATTATTTAGAGACGAAAGTTCGTTTAATCGGATTAAACGAACCGGCCACGGTAAATGTTCGTAGGACATTTGAATTTTGAATTCAAATGTGGGGCCCACTTCACATGTGGGTAGTTGGCATTTATGCCAAGCCCCTACCACTCAACCACCTTGTGATGGTTTTGGTAAACCATTTACCCAACCACCTAGTTTAGGTGAAAAAGGTAAAAGTGATTTTACCAAAACCAATTCTCTCTCTCTTTTGTAACACTTGAACCAACAAACCCTAGCACACTAAGGCTTGGGCGTGAGCTTCCTCCATCTCTTCACTTTGATTTTCTTACAAACTCAAAGAAGCTAGCACTTCAAAGATCAACAAAGGTGATAGGGAAACATCTTCAAGAGTTGGAATCAACACTTTAAGCTTGAACTTGGAGTTCTCTTCTCAAATTTTAAAAGCTCAAATCCGTTTATTGTAAGTATATTCCGCAACTTATAATGATTTTAATCACATGTTTTCATGCTTATTAGATCCTTGGCATGTTCTAGGAACACTAATAATGGTATCATGAGCCAAATTTAAGCATGAAAAATTCTAGGATTCTTGATCCTAATTTTGGGGCATTTATGTTTTGAACATGATTCTTTCAAATTAATGCTTTGAGCATGCTTAGAATATGATAACTTAGAGTTATGCATGATTACTTTTGAAATATATTGATTGAATCAAAAATCCCAAAATTACTCACTTGGCCGAATGCTTACTGTTTTGGACTGCATGTTTATTTTTTTTTGTAACCTGAAATGATGTGTTTAAATACATGTTTAAATGTTGATTGTTGGTTTGATTGGATTGGAATAAAAGTCAATAATGTTTATGTTAAAATCAAATAGCATGTTGAGCATGAAATGATGAACTTTGGCTTCAATTTGTGTTGAGCATAAATTGTTGAATTAAGCATGATTAATTAAGTTAATTGGTATTTTGGAAATATTGAGTTTAATTAATTAATCATGGCTAATACACTTTAATTAAAATAATTGTAATATTTGGAATATTATAATTATGTTAATAAGCCTTTAAATATAATTTGGGCTAAAGTGTGTATTTGGGCTTAATGGGTTGACCAAGTTTGGTTTTGGACTTTTGGATTGGATCCAATTGGGCCCAAAACCAATTCCATAAAGTCCAAATACATCACTTGGCCCTTTAAAGAATTTAATTGGGTCTAATGGGCCTAAATTGATTTGTTGGCAATATGGTGATTCCTATTGGGCCTTGGCATTTTGGGTTTGATCCATTATCGCCGAAGCCCATGCCTTGAGAATCAATTAAAAGCCCATTGGACTTTAATTAAAATGACATTGGATGTTATTGGGCCTTTGAGACCCATCAAGATTGGATTTGGAATCCAAGTCTTTAAGGCAAATAAATAAGTGTAAATATTTAATTTGGAATTAAATTGGAATTAGTATTGAATACAAATAAATTAGATTTAAAGTTGTAGTTCGATATAATTCAAGAATACGTACTTAAAAGTATTTATTCTCAAACGAGTTGGACTCGCGTAAATCAAATCATTGTTTGAACATTGGATGGTCATTAATCAAAGATTAATTAATTGGATTAGATTGATTGAATAACATGCTTTGTATGAATACATAAATGTGTTGTAAGAATAATGTATATCAGATGGATATTAGAAGGGCAAGGGCAATTTTGGAAATTGTAATAAATTTAGAATTTATTAAATTGGACCTGCGTGTCTAGCCTTTTATCTCCTTATTCTTTGTATTTCTCTTCTCACCAATTCCCCTCAATGTAAATGAGGTTTCTTTATTGTATTATGTAATTGGGTAGGAGTTAGAATAGTTCTAGCCGGGGAGAGGAAATGAAGCGATTTGTTCTAGGAACAATATGTTTAAATATCCATCTGCATATCGTTATTAATTTACTTTTACGCCTTATGATGTTTTAGAAGCATGCTTAAGGGTGTATGATGAGACCTAATCAAAGATAATAAATTGGTTGCCTATTTACGCGAAAAACCCTCAAAAACATATTATGCGTTTTTCCTTCCGTTGAGTGATTCTTACTCAAGATCCAAGATTGGCATTGGTTTGTTTGTCAAAGTCAAGACCTTTGTCAATTGCGGATGTGTTTGAATCATGAAAGCTTTGTTCCATATCGGTGTCTTGTCCAAGTTGTGATTTGTTGGCCAAAGTCAAGATCACTTCTTTTCCATCGACATCGATTACGAAGCTTTCCAAAGTCAATGGGTCCCGCATAACTGGAATCATTAAACTTGTTGTGCCAAAGCCAAGGCTTAGTTGATTCAGAGGAAATATGTTAGGCAAATATATTGGATATATTGGCATATACACTGTGTATATGTTTCGGACTTGGAGGTCCACCTACCGGATCTAGGAATTGGATGAGATCCAATTGATCTTAGAGATCTACCTAGTTAAATATCAGACATCTTGTTGGCCAAAGTCGAGGTTGTGCGTTATTTAACGGGATCCTAGCCCACTAGGAAATTAGGTTTCCCGAGTACTCAACAAAGGGTTAGAGGCTTGCCGAAAAATAGTGGGAGGCTAGTATAGAATTTGAAATTTCGTTCAAATACTTAGCTTTATGCGCTTTCAAATTATTTCGTCAATTATTCTTATTAGCTGGACTAATATAATTTTATTTTTCTTGTAACAGTTAGACTGTACCCAAAACATTGTTAATTGGATAATTGGATTATCGTAATTAAAATGACTGGAAAGAACAGTGTTAGAGACATTATCATGGGTGACAATGTCTTCAATGCATGAACTTTTCGGACTGGGAGATGAATCTCAGAATTGTTCAGGGATCCGAGAAGTTACTCTATACGATAGATAGACCTCTTGGGCCTAAGCCTGGACTTGAGGAAATAGTTGAGCGTGAGATTTGGAAGACTCACAGTGATGAAAACTGCACCACTCAGTCATTATGCTTGCTGCCATGACTCAGTAATTCCGTCGACAGAACAAGGGATTGGATCCATATAACATGTTGGCAAAGTTGCACGATCTTCATCGATCCAATCTTAGATAGCAAAGATATGAGTTGCAGAATAAGCTCTTCCATGCACGTATGTCAGAGGGTACATCTGTTGAGCACCACGTGTCACAGATGATTGTTGACATCGAGCAACTATCTCAGATGGGCATTGTCTTTGAGGCAGGGACCTCCATAGATTTGATCTTGCAGTCTCTCTCTGACACTTGGAGTGGGTTCATCATGAACTATAATATGCTGAACCAATATGATACTCTTGGAGAGTTAATGTCCATTCTGAAAGAGGCAGAAAATAAGCTTCTAAAGGGCAAGAAGTGGGGGCGCACTTCGCTTCGACATCTCAGACCCTGAGGGCTTTGCCCAAAGCGACTGGAGGTGTGAAGAAGAAGAAGCATAAGAACAAGGGCAAGGCCAAATCATCAAATGGTTCTTAGAAACCCAAGGATAAATCCAAGATATGTGTCTGCAGTGCGGGAAGCGGGGTCACTGTTGGACAATTATGACCCATAGCATCACTATTTGTACAGATCATGGTGTTGTTGTACAAATTAACTATGTGACAAATGAGATTGCACTCTTATCATTTGTGATTAGATCACCTAGATGTATAAATGATGAGAGGTCATTATGATTTGTTCCTGGATTGCGAATGATATGAGACAGTATTAGTCCACGAAGGATAAATCATTAAATATCCATAGTCAGAGTATTATCGAGATTGGACATCGATGAATATGTAAAAGACTAGTATTACACTTGTACGAGTTGTGAGAGCATAACGGCATAGTTCTCATATATTTGGGTATATGATACTCATGCAAGTGTAATAGGAGGTTTTGTTTTACCGATGTTAAGGGAAACATCTTCGCTCTAGATAGACCCCCTCAGAATTCCATTGGTAGTATGACTATGTGTATATGGAAGTCTGAAATCAAGGTAGGTGTATTTGGTCTTAACTTCAGACTTGCACCGCTAATACTTGCGACAATCAATCTACTTTGGTTGCGGTCGTCAAGGGCTTTAACAGGTTCTGTGTACGCCTATGCTGGGTATATTGAGAATCATAGTGTGTTGGGTGTGATGTCAAGACGGAAGTATCACTCCAGTCATAGTGGAGATGATGTCACGTAGGATACAGTACTAGTACTCTTAAGTACTGCAGTCATTGGATGATATGACTAGGTCATGTTCATCCGATTATAGAGACTAGTTACCAGACATCCGACATGTGCTTCGTACGGGGCACACACAACTCCAGCCCCAGGCCTAGCACGTGACAATCCAATACTGGATCGACATACACAATACTACATATACTACGCCTGATACAGATCCTTAATTCCTGTAAGGATATTTCTGGAGAATTGGGTAGGCATGGCGCTTTGCTAGAAGCCAACCTTGTCTTGTAAATTGATAAAACGTAGTACGAGGTACTTACGTGTTCAGATAGTCCAACGACCGTATTTACTGCCAACATATCCAGGGATCTCATGGGTCACTTCCCGAAGATTCACCGATGACGTATGAGTGGCACTTAATTAATCTGGGATTAATTAGAAGAGAGAGAGAATTAATCTGGGATTAATTGCGAAAATATTTTATCTAGGATAAAATATCATTTAAAGAGAGATAAAGATTAATTTGGAATTAATCGGTAAATTAATATATTTGATATATTGAATGAAATTGGATTTCGACGCGAAATTAAAATTAGATTTTAATTCGGGCGAACGAGTTAATTTAGAATTAATTCGTTAGCGACGTGAATAGTAATTATGCTTGGCATTATTATTTAATTAAATTTAATTTAATTACGTTGCAACGGAAAATTTGTTAATTTGGAATTAGCGAACCCGAGCCCGAGATTATTTACGAACGCATTCGCATTTCGAATTCGAGTGCGGCACGCAAGTCAAATCAAGCATCAAATCATTAGTCGCATCAAGCGTCAAATCACTAGTCGTTTCGAGCATCAAATCACTTATCACTTTGAGTGATGTGACTTGACAACTTGATTGATTGAGTGATATGACAACATGTCACTTGATGGATATGACTTGATGTGAATAATGATGTGAGTTGTTGAAGTGATTAATGGTTTTGATTGTTTGACTTTTTAAAGCAAATATTTGGTATATGTTTAGTAAATCTATTACCAAAAATCACTTAACATTTTTATTTCTCTCTTTCCCTCCAATCTCTCCTATTTTTCTTCCTCCACACACACGCCCAAGGGGCTCAAAATCTGTTGAAAAATCGTGAGCAGTGAGGGGAGAAATACCTTGATTTTGTGGCAAAATCGGGAGTGCTAGCACACTACAAAGTCATGCGAATGTGATAGGGAAGTCTACCCATGAGCCGGGAATTGTTTGACGAAAGCTTGGAGCTTGAAACTTGGCTCAAAACTGAAAAATGGAGGACTCATTCACTTCCACTGCCGTGAGCAGTCCATGGTGTAGAAATGGAGTTTTGTTCGTCAAAGCGTCGCTCAACCGATCGATGTGAGTATTCCGCAACTTCGTTGATATATATTCGCACTTATTTCATGCTTGTTTAATGATCTTGGGACCTTAGCAAATACCAACAAATGGTATCTGAGCAAGGTTGAGCATGAAAAGTTTAGGGCTTGAAATTTGGGTAAAATTGATTTTGAGCATGTATAATGAAATTGGATGAATTAGTATGCTTAAATGTGTTTTAATTGATGATTGATTGGATCAATTTGATGAAATTATGTTTGGAACATTTTTCCCCAAATTTTCTTGCTTGGCGAGAGGTATATGCCCTAAATGGCCTTGGAATTTTTTATTTTTGATCATTGGATGTGTTGGAAATCATTCGGGATGTTGATTTAATGTCGATGGTGGAATTAATTGGATTGAATTCGAATCGGACATAAAATCCCCTCCTTGGCCGAGATTTTAAAGCATGTAATTGGGTTTGATTTTAATCAAAATGTGTTGGACATGTGATGATGAATATAAGCATGAATAATTAGGCTAATCGACGTTTTAGAAACATTGATTTAAGTAGTTAATTATGTTATACACTTTAGTTTAATTAAATGTGAAATTGGATTTTGAATTTAATTAAATTGGGCCTTAAATTGAATTGGGCTTGAAATGTTGTTATTGGGCTAATTCGGCTTGGTTGTACCAAGTTAGGTTTAGGCCAAATGGATTGGATCCAATTGGGCCCAAAACCGCCTCCATAAAGCCCCAAATGCGACTAATGGACCTTTAATAGTTTAATTGGGCCTAATGGGCCTAAATTGATTTCTAGGCTTATGGGGTAATTCCCGGATTGGATTTTGGTTATTCGGTTTGAACCGAGTTGACCAAAAGTCCACGCCTTAAGAAATTAATTAAAAGCCCATTGGACTTTAATTAAATTGACGTTGGACGTTAAACGGGCTTTGAGACCCGTAACGATTAAATTTGGAATTTAAGTCGTAAAGGTTTATTAATAAAGTGTAATATTTAATTTGGAATTAATGGCGAATTAGAGTTAAATATAAATTGAATTGGATTTAATTATGTAGTTTAATTTAATTCGAGAATTCGTACTTTGAGTACTTATTCGCAAAACGAGTTTGACTCGAGCAAAATCAAATCGTTGTTTGAACATTGGATGGTCATTTATTATCAGATTAATTAATTTGATTAGATTGATTGATAACATGCTTGTGTGAATACATGGTTGCGATGCATGAATAATGTATATCGGATGGATATTAGATGGGTGGGGCAATTTTAATAAATTTGATTTATTAAATTAGACATGCGTGTCTAGCCTTATCACCTCCTTATTCTTTGTATTCTCTTCTCATCTATTCCCCTCAATGTAAATGAGGTTTCTTTAGAAGTGTAGTGTAACGGGTAGAAGCAAATACATATGCTAGCGGGAGAGAGAAATGGAGAGATTTGATCTAGGATCAATGTGTAAAGTATCCATCCGCATATCATTATTATTTATCATATGCGCTTTATTATGTGTTTAGAATGCATGTTTAAGGGTGTATGACGATGAGACCTTAACAAAGATAATAAATTGGTTGCCAATTTGGACGCGAAAAACCCTCGCAGAATATTAAGTGTTTTTCCTTCCATTGAATGATTCTCACTCAAGATCCGAGACTGGCATTGGCTTGTTGGCCAAAGTCAAGGCCTTTGTCCGTCGAGGATGTGTTTGAATCACGAAGGCTTTGTTCCATATTGGTGTCTTGTCCAAGTTGTGGTTTGTTGGCCAAAGTCAATACCACTTCTTGTCCATCGACATTGATTACGAAGCTTTCCATGGTCAATAGGTCGCGCTTAACTGGGATAACTAAGTTTGTTGTGCCAAAGCCAAGGCTTAGTTGATTCAGTGGAAAAGGGTTAGGTAATACATTGGATGTATTGGCATATATAAGATATATGTTTCGGACTTGGATGTCCCCCTACCGGATCTAGGAATTGGATTGGATCCAATTGATCTTAGAGATCTACCTAGTTAATTATCATACAATTTGTTGGCCAAAGTCAAGATTGTGTGATATTTAACGAGATCCTAGCCCACTAGGAAACACGGTTTCCCAAGTACTCGACAGAGGGTCAGAGGCTCGTCGAAAAATAGTGGGAGGCAAGAATTGAATTTGCAATATTCATTAAATACTTGCCATACTCGCTCAATCACAAATATCATTCGTCGTTATAAATTAAATGTTAGTTGGACTAATATTTAAATCGTTGTTTTAATTAACATTTGGACTGTATTCAAACCATTCATTTATAGTTGATTTTATAATTGGATTATAGTAATCAATATAATTGATTTTAATCTATTAAATTATAGTTGATTAAATAGTTGGACTATTGTAATCATTATAAATAAAAGTACCTAAATCGTTGATTAAATAGTTGGACTATTAGAATCAAGATGTAAATTGACATTTAAAACATAATCCTAGGGAAAATGTATTTAAATGGCTTAATTTCCAAATTAGGAATAATATTTCAGGATGGTCCTGGAAAATAATAAGTTACTTTATTTGATAGAATAACATATTAGGCCTAAGCCTGGAGTTAACAAATAGTCGAGCATAATCTTTGGAAGATTTATGTAATGATAACTTTAGTGCTTAATCCATTAAGCTTGTCACAGTAGACTCCTTAATTTCTTAATCAGAACTAAGGATAGATCCTTCAAGTATGATAATGAAATTGAAGGATCTTCATAAATCTATCTTTAGATTTTAGAAGTACTAAATTGCAATACATAACTCTTGGAGAGTTAATGACTATTCTCAATGAGATAAAGTCAAAGTTTGCATTAAGGCAAGTAGCGCAAGGCGCACCTTACTTCGATATTCTACAAGGCCAAGGCTTGGCCAAAGGCTACTAGAATGTTGAAAATGGCAAAGGCAAAATCATTATAATCTTCTGGGAAGATAAAGGACATATCCTAAAATGTCTGCCTAAATTGTGGCAAACGGGATCGCGGAAGCGTGACTGCCGTTTGGACAAGGCAGACATGAAGGAATTGAAGACGAGCAAGGCTCTGACTTCAAATATGTTTGTCAACATTATGTTCACTACTAGTATTAAAATAGATTTTAAATACTTAGTGTGGTACATAAATATGTACTGATGTGCAGAATCTGCTGTGAGCAGAGTACTGACTTCAGTTAAGATTTAATCTGCGGATTGGAAACGGGATGAAAGTCATTGTTTTACCGCAGGTACCTAAGTTTAGGAACTACCTTCGGGTGTGTACTTAAATTAGGAAACTTTTATAATGTAACTAGTTTGACTAGATACGTTATCTCTATATCAGTGTTTAATCCATTGCGGATGAACCTTTATATTCTAGAACACTAAAGTGTTTATTATATAAAGATGATATTGAGATAAACACATTAGATGTGAATAACAATATTTTATTTTGAATATAAATAAATCTCAAACGTATAATGTGACAAACAAATAGCTCAAACTGATTTGATCATAAGAAACTAATTTGTGGCATTGTTGTCTGGGACACAACTAAACAAGAATCGTATATCCACACTTTCGAAGAGTGGGTGCTATGACTGATTTGATTCTATTCAAATAAAGTCTACGAATCTAGTTTATTAGGTAAAGTACTAAAACACTGTTTACTTGGTAAAAGTGCTAATGCCACCGATCTGTTAACCCTAGTTCATAGTGAAACAAGTGGGCCCATGTCTAGCTAGGCTAGAGATAGATATGAATATTTCGTGAGCTTTACGGATGTGGCATCTCGTTATGGTTATGTGTTTCTTTTGAAGAACACAAATCAGAAACTTTTATAGTTTCAACGCGAAATAGACAAACAGATCGGCTAAAGTATTAAACTGTCACGGTAAGACCGTAATGGAAAATACTTAAGCTATAAGTTTCTAATATACTTGAAAGAGTATAGTATTCTTTCAATGAGGACTCCTCCCGGAACACGTCAAAGTGATTGTGTGTCCGAACTGAGTAATCGAATTTTGTTGGACATGATAAGGTTAATCATGAGTCGCTCTGAGCTACCATTTCCTTCAACGGATAAGCATAAACAGTGCATAACTTATTTTGAATAAGGTTCCATAAAATCTGTTAGACAGATTTCATATTAGATATGAACGGGAAAGAAACTGGGTTTCTCAATCCTGAATATTTGGGATGCTAGGCATGTGTTTGGATGATACCAAACTAGAACCCAAATTGGATAAGTGCCAATTATAGGTTATCCAAGGGATACCATAAGTATTATACTTATACATCTCACCAGAGAACAATTAGATTGTTGCTCACCGTGCGGTTTTCCTAAGAGGAATACCGAAATGCAGTGGTAAGTGGGAAGATAGTAAAACTCGATGGAAATCGGAGTAATACTGTTAAAGGCACCAACTCTTTAATGGAACATAAATAGTTCATCAAGGATGAAACTATTACCAATAATCTTCGAATACACAAGAACCGCGTAGATCGAAGAGAGTCAGAAAACAACCTGGGGTATGGGTTTCTGATCTCACCTCATAAAGATGTCTATCTTATTGAGGTATACCAACTGACTACGTATGAGGTAGTGATACAAGGTATCGACTCCCTATTATGGCAAAGTGCCATATGAATCCGAAATGGATTCCATGTATATCAATAACTTTGGATACTAGTTGTTGTACCGCAAGGCATCGTGCTTATAGGTACTATATAAGTCTTCAAGGAATACATACATGGATGGCTACATACTAACGTTTAAAGCTAGGCTTTTAGCGGAAAGGTATCGTTATCAATATTATGTTGATTACGATTCAACCTTTTACCTGCTGCCACGGTAAATCCATTTGGATAATGCTTGTAAAAGCTGCATGTTTCATCTGTGAAATATGATAGCTTAACGGAAAATCACTTTCCTTAAAAGGAACCATTTGGAGGATGTTTATCACATCCTGTCGGTATTATCGTACCAAAACTAACAAACTAACAAACAAGGTTGCGGGTTATTTGATCCATGTTTGGA
The DNA here is from genome assembly GCA_019454045.1 of Zanthoxylum bungeanum. Taxonomy (NCBI): domain Eukaryota; kingdom Viridiplantae; phylum Streptophyta; class Magnoliopsida; order Sapindales; family Rutaceae; genus Zanthoxylum; species Zanthoxylum bungeanum. The sequence goes on from SKCR01041028.1 coordinate 162,950, forward strand.
TTGAAGCAAGCATTAGGTTTTTGGAATTATCGTTTTGATGTAATCATGATGGTATATGATTTAATTCAAAACGAAAATGAGTCTTGTGTATATAAGAAGGTTAGTGGGAGCGCACTGACAGTGGTTGTCCTCTAAATGATGATAACATGTCATTTCTTGGAAATGATATTCCCATAAAACAATCGGTGAAAGATTGGCTTTCGAGAATAATTCTCCATAGAATTCTTGGGAGAAACAACCTTTATTCTAGGAATAAAGATCTACTAGGATAGATTTAAAGTTGTTAAGACTCTCTGAGAACTCGTACCTTGAAAAATGTACGCGACCTGGTGTCTCATACGCTTTGAGCATATGGATTCACAATCGGGCCAATCCAAGTGATAGTCACTGGATTGATGTTAAGAACATCCGTTAGTATCTTAGAGATCTAAGGATGCTCTCTTAATATATGGAGAAGTAGAACTTGAAGTGACTGGGATCACTACTGTAAGTTTCCTAAAGCGATAAAATGACTAAAAGTCGCAAACGGTACTATACAGTTTGAATAACGGAACAGTGAGCCGGAAATCTTCCAAGCAAGATATTGTTACCGAATAAACAATAAATGCGGATAATTGCTACAGCTCAGGCAGCAATAGAAACCATCTGGGTCAATAACAAATTTAATTAGATTAGATATAGTTCTGTTAGCAGCTGAGCTAGGCGTCAGCATAGGCTAAAGAATTAATGGTCTCATCAACGATCCAGATACATACTTTGATATTCGTCTGATTCGTTCGGATCATACATCGTGGTGATGTGATGATCGAATAAATCACATCATATGATAAATCATGTAAATCTGCTGATGAAAGCGTTTCCTCAGCAGTTTGAGCGAAACGTACATAGTTCGGGTGTAAGACACTCGAGTGACTGGCTATAGGTCAAGTAGGAGATTGTTGGACAATTATGACCCATAGCGTCACTATTTGTACAGATCATGGTGTTATTGTACAAATTAACTATGTCACAAAGGAGATTGTACTCTTATCATTTGTGATTAGATCACCTAGATGTATAAATGATGAGAGGTCCTTATGATTTATTCCTGGATTGAGAATGATATGAGACAGTATCAGTCCACGAAGGATAGATCATTAAATATCCCTAGTTAGAGTATTATCGAGATTGGACATCGATGAATACGTAAAAGACTAGTATTACACTTGTGCGCGTGTGAGAGCATAACGGCATAATTCTTATATATTTGGGTATATGATACTCATGCAAGTGTAATAGGAGGTTTTGTTTTACCGATGGTACGGGAAACATCTTCGCTCTAGATAGATCCCCTCGGAATTCCATTGGTAGTATGACTATGTGTATATGGAAGTCCGAAATCAAGGTAGGTGTATTTGGTCTTAACTTCAGACTTGCACCGCTAATACTTGCGACAATCAATATACTTTGGTTGCGGTCGTCCAGGGCTTTAACAGGTTCTGTGTACGCCTATGATGGGTATATTGAGAATCATAGTGTGTTGGGTGTGATGTCAAGACGGAAGTATCACTCCAGTCATAGTGGAGATGATGTCACGTAGGATACGGTACTAGTACTCTTAAGTAATACAGTCATCGGGATGATATGACTAGGTCATGTTCATCCGATTATAGAGACTAGTTACTAAACATCCGACATGTGCTTCGTACGGGGCAGACACAGCTCCAGCCCCAGGCCTAGCACGTGACAATCCGATACTGGATCGACATACACAATACTACGTATACTACGCCTGATACAGATCCTTAATTTCTGTAAGGATATTTCTGGAGAATTGGGTAGGCATGGTGCTTTGCTAGAAGCCAACCTTGTCTTGTAAATCGGTAAAATATAGTACGAGGTACTTACGTGTTCGGATAGTCCGACGACCGTATTTAGTGCCAACATATCTAAGGATCTCATGGGTCGCTTCCCGAAGATTCACCGATGACGTATGACTCGCACTTAATTAATCTGGGATTAATTGGAAGAGAGAGAGAGAATTAATCTGGGATTAATTACGAAAATATTTTATCTAGGATAAAATATCATTTAAGAGAGATAATATTAATTTGGAATTAATCGGTAAATTAATATATTTGATATATTGAACGAAATTAGATTTCGATGCGGAATTAAAATTAGATTTTAATTCGGGCGAACGAGTTAATTTAGAATTAATTCGTTAGCGACGTGAATAGTAATTATGCTTTGCATGATTATTTAATTAAATTAGATTTAATTACGTCGCAACGAAAAATTCGTTAATTTAGAATTAGCGAACCCGAGCCCGAGATTATTTACGAGCGCATTCGCATTTCGAATTCGAGTGCGGTACGTAAGTCAAATCAAGCGTCAAATCATTAGTCCCATCAAGCGTCAAATCGCTAGTCGTTTCAAGCGTCAAATCACTTGTCACTTTGAGTGATGTGACTTGACAACTTGATTGATTGAGTGATATGACAACATGTCACTTGATGGATATGACTTGATGTGAATAGTGATGTGAGTTGTTGAAGTGATTAATGGCTTTGATTGTTTGACTTTTTAAAGTAAATATTTGGTATATGTTTAGTAAATCTATTACCAAAAATCACTTAACACTTTTATCTCTCTCTTTCCCTCCAATCTCTCCTCTTTTTCTTCCTCCACACATACGCCCAAGGGGCTCAAAATCTGTTAAAAAACCGTGAGCAGTGAGGGGAGAAATACCTTGACTTTGTGGCAAAATCGGGAGTGCTAGCACACTACAAAGTCATGCGAATGTGATAGGGAAGTCTACCCATGAGCCGGGAATCATTTGACGGAAGCTTGGAGCTTGAAACTTGGCTCAAAACTGAAAAATGGAGGACTCATTCACTGCCACTGCCGTGAGCAGTCCATGGTGTAGAAATGGAGTTTTATTCATCAAAGTGTCGCTCAACCGATTGATGTGAGTATTCAGCAACTTCGTTGATATGTATTCGCACTTATTTCATGCTTGTTTAATAATCTTGGTACCTTAGCAAACACCAACAGTCACTGGAATCGTGACCGCCACGAGTACAAGACGCATATGAAGGAGATTAAAGGGTGCAAGACACCGGCTTCAGGTATGTTTGTTATAGAAATAAACATGTCTACTTATAGTTTTAAAAATTAGATTTTTGATTCTAGTTGTGGTACTCACATATGTACTGATGTGCAGAATCTACAGATTAGAAGGAGACTGGCCTCAGGAGAGATTGATCTACACGTCGGAAATGAGACTCGAGTTGCCGTTTTGGCCGTGGGCACTTTTGTTTTGGAACTGCCCATGGGGAATGTACTTGAACTTACAAACTGTTATTTTATACCTAGTTTGACTAGGAATATAATTTCTATATCTATGTTAACCCAATGAGGGTATACTTTTTATTTAGAAACACGGGTGCTTTATGTATAAAAATGATAGAGAAATTTGCACAGCTGATGCAAATAATAGACTTTATATTTTGAATATAAATCAATCTCAAACATATAATATAACAAAGAAAAGGCTTAAAGTAAGTAACAAAGATGAAACTTATATGTGGCATTGTCGTCTGGGATATATAAACAAGACACGTATATCCACACTTTCGAAGAGTGGGTATTTGGACGGATTTGATCCAAATTCATATGACGTATGCGAATCTTGTTTATTAGGCAAAATGCCTAAATCACCTTTTAGCGGTAAATGTGTACATGCAAACGAACTGTTAGCCCTCGTTCATAGTGACGTATGTGGGCCCATGTCTATCCAGGCTAGAGGTGGATATGAATACTTCGTAACCTTTACGGATGATGCATTGCGTTATGGTTATGTGTATCTTATGAGACACAAGTCGGAGACCTTTGAGAAATTTAAAGAGTTTCAACACGAAGTTGAAAAACAGACCGGTAAGAGTATTAAGACATTACGGTCGGACCGTGGTGGCGAATACTTGAGCAATGAGTTTCTAGATTACTTGAAAGAATATGGTATTCTTTCACAGTGGACTCCTCCTGGAACACTGCAATTAAACGGTGTGTTCGAACGGAGAAACCGAACTTTGTTAGACAATGTAAGGTCTATGATGAGTCGCATAGAGCTACTTATTTCCTTATGGGGATATGCATTGAACAGTGCAATACTTATTTTGAATAAGGTTCCATCAAAGTCTGTTCAACAGACACCGTATGAGATATGGACAGGAAAGAAACCAGGTTTCTCATTCCTGAAGATTTGGGGTTGCTGGGCATACGTCAAACGTTTGGAAGGTACCAAACTTGAACCCAAATCGGATAAATATCTATTTGTAGGATATCCTAGGGAAACCAAAGGATATTACTTCTATCACCCACAAGAGAATAAAGTATTTGTTGCTCTACATGCGATTTTCCTTAAGAAGGAATTCCTAAATGCAGTGATAAGTGGGAGGAAAGTAGAACTCGATGAAAATCAGAGTGATATTATTCCTGGCATAGAATCCTTAACTGAACAAGAACAGTCCATCATGGATGAGACTATACCACAATCTTCGATTACACAAGGACCGCGTAGGTCGGAGAGAGTCAGGAAACAACCTGAGAGGTATGGGTTCCTGATCTCACCTCAAGTATATATTAATCTCATTGAGGATAACGAACCGGCTACATATGAGGAAGCGATACAAGATATCGATTTCACTTTATGGCAAGATGCCATGAAGTCCGAGATGGATTCCATGTACACCAACCAAGTTTGGATACTGGTTGATGCACCATAAGATGTTAAGCCTATTGGTTGCAAATGGGAACGTACAAACGTACAAAGCTAGTCTTGTAGCAAAGGGGTATCGTCAATGACATGGTGTCGATTACGACGAAACTTTATCACCCGTTGCCATAATTAAATTCATTCGGATAATGCTTGCTATTGCTGCATATTTCGATTACGAGATATGGCAGATGGACGTCAAAATCGCTTTCCTGAACGGAAACCTTTTGGAGGATGTTTACATGTAACAGCCTGACGGTTTTAATCGTACCATCGCGGTCTTGGAACCAACATTTTGATGAGATCATAAAAGAATATGATTTCATTCAAAACAAAGATGATCCTTGTGTATATAAGAAGGTTAGTGGGAGTGCACTGACATTCATAGTCCTTTACGTTGATGATGTATTGCTTATTGGCAATGACATTCCCATGTTAACGTCAGTGAAAGCTTGGCTTTCATTGAATTCTCCATGAAAGTTCTGGGAGAAGTAGCATTTATTCTAGGAATAAGATCTATATCGGGATAGATCTAGAAAGCTGCTTGGACTCTCCCAGAGTACATATGTTGATAAAGTGTTGAAGAGATTCAATATAGATCAGTCCAAGACTGTTGCCAGTGTCACATGGCGTCACTCTATCTAAGGACATGTGTCCTAAAACTCAAGATAGAGACAAGCATGAGTCGGATAATGTTCACCTCAGCAGTTGGATCGATCATATATGCCATGATATGTAACGACCTGATGTCTCCTATGCTTTGAGCAGTGTAGTCGCTATCAGGCCGATCCGGTGAAGGTCACTGGATGGCGGTTTAGAATATCCTTAAGTACTAGACAAACTAAGAATGCTTTTCTTATCTATGGAGATGGAGAACTTGAGGTACCGGGTATAAACCGATGCAAATTTCCAAACTGTTGGAAACATTGATTATTTGTTGATAATCAAATAATTGTTGTTAATTATTTGGTGTTGTTAAATAACAACAATTGGTAATAATTTCAAGTTGGAAATTATTAAGTTAATTATTTGGTGTTGTTAAGTAACAACAATTAGTAATGATATCATCATTAAGTAAACAACAAGAGTTGTTAATCAAATAATTAAGTAACAACAAGAGTTGTTAAGTAACAACAATTAGTGAAATGTTAAATGGGGAACATATGGTGCACCCATGATGTTAACATTTTTGTAAGGGTTAGAAAATATCATTATGCATCCTAATAATTTGATTAATAGTAATCAATGCATAGTGACTTGATTTCCCTCCTATAAATAAGACCATTTACTTATTGAATTAAGCAATAAATTAAGTTTGATTAAGAGGTCTCTACAAGATTAAAAGGTATGCAATTGTGTTGTGGTTAATATAGATTTATTTCAATTAGCATGTAAATAAATCTTGGACTAGTAATACATGTATGGTTAGATCCTAAGAGGACAAATATGTAAATATATTAGGGATTATTTTTCCTAACATTGGTATCAGAGCTTAAATACATGTATTCTAGTTAGATTACACAAAGATTGCATGAACATGCATGAATAATTAAGAAAATGCTTCTGTTTTTGTTTTTACAAAAATGATTTTCTTCCAACTTTGGGCCATAATAACTCTCTGTAGAAAATTGATAATCGCATGTTCAAATACGTTTTGAAAACTAGGTCATGAGATCTTCAATTTGGTATATCATTTGCTTAATTTGGATTAAAATTGAGAAAGATATGGACCCTAGAAGTTGGCTAGTTGAAACTGTTTTTACCCAGAAAAACACTCCCAGAAGACCCGTACTACATGTCATCCGCTATTTAGAGAAAATGACGACAAGTCGTCCTATGTATCGTACGACAAGTCGTACATGTTCCTTAGTCTCAGACGACATGTCGTCCGAAATCATCAGCCGACAAGTCGGCTGCTTGTGCTACATCCAAACGACATGTCATACTGTCCAACAACACCGAACAAGCGGACGACATGTCGTCTTGTGTTGGAAAGTAAACCGAGGCTGGCCGGCGCGTGGAGGCGCGTGAGCCACTCCTGTGGCGCGTGGGTGGCGCGTGGATATCCGTGTTAGCCCGTGTTGGTCATGTCTGTATCGGTTTGCTTTGGTAATTCCGATCCGTCATGATTAAATGTCTAGTCTTTTTGCATATTGTATTAATCGGCCATGATAAATTTATTTTATCATATAAACTTTGTGTTTATGTAAATGAATATCTTTGTGATGTTTATTTTAGTTAATGTAACTTTGTGTTTCATTATATTGATTTTTCCTTGTATTTGTTGCAGAAAAATCATGGCGATTATTCGAAGAATTGCAAAAATGATTCCGACACCCACAGACCAGGAGATGATATTAGACATGTTGATGGAAATGGATAAATATCGAATGAGTGAAAGCGATGATATGATTTCGCATATCATCACTTTCAATAACATGTTACAGGAGTCTATCTGGGCAGGTAATTGGATAGGACAGCCGAATAGATTCAGATTACTGAGAAACACTCTCCCCAAATATGGCAAAAACAACTTACTCGTATTTGGATATTAGTAAAACGTAAGGAAAAACATGTTCCTTATAATAAAGCCATTGAGAAGTTAGTGGTTCAGTATCTACAGCATAAGGCAAATAATACTATTTTTCCTTCGATGTCCCTGAAACGTTGTAAGGATCCTAAATTTGCTATAGGTTTTCCATGGCTGTCCAAGATCAATTACGAGTTACCCAAAGAGTTTGAGGATTCGTATCCAAAAACATATATGAGTTGGGAATCTACAACTGGGAAAATTATTGTTGTAAAATATTAACTTCTTTCATGTTGTTTCTGTGTGTTATTTTAAAGCATGTAAATATTGTATTTATATATATGAATGTTTCATGTTGAATTTAATTTATGTAATTAAATAAATGATTGCCATGTACAATAATTGCATGAATAAGATGTTCTAAGAATTTATGTAATTTTTAGAAAATGATTTTACATGATTGATTATGTTGATAATATTTTTACATTGGGTGATTGGATGATGATTGGACACATAGTGGACTTTTGACTCTAACCCCATTGAAAAATCTTATAAAACATAATTTCTTTCATGATAAAATAAGACAAAAGTATTAACAATTGTGCATGAATGTCTGTAGAAACTTTGTGTTTTTAATATGGCTTCCGCAACAAAGAACATTATTGCTGAACTCAACAAGGGTGAGAAATTGAATGGCGATAATTATGAAATTTGGAGCATGAAAATCCAATATGTGCTAGAAGAACAAGAGGTTCTTGAAACTTTGAAAATGAGCATGGATGAACCTGAACAGGGCACTACGGCCCAACACAGGCGAGACCGTGAGGCTTATGAGGCCTGGAAGAAAAAGAATTCCATTGCCCGCATTACGTTGCTGAGCAGTATGGATAATGACCTAATGAAAGAGTTCAGGAAATATGACATGGCTAAGGACATGTGGTCCACACTAGCTGAAAAGTTTGGTAGTACATCATAACCAAACTCAGGTCACTGACAATCAAGTTTGACACATACAAGAAACGCCCTGAGTTCACTATGTCAAAACACTTGAGGCAAATGTCAAACATGATTACTGAACTGGCAGATGCTGGACATGTTCTTACGGATGAACAGAAAGTCCAAGCGGTCATTCGTTCTCTTCCAAATAGCTGGGAGCATATGAAGATGCATTTGACCCACAATGAGAGCATCAAAACCTTTGATGATGCTAAACGTCACCTTGAATTAGAAAGCGACCGACTTGCGGCTGCTAAGTCAAATACTGAAGTGTATATGACTGAAACTAGCAAACCTGGGGGTTTTAAGAAGAAAAGAAAATTTCATGGTGGTGGGTTCCAGTTCGGAAAAGAACAAAATTCTTCCAAGCCAGAAAAGAAACAGAAAACCAATCAACATGGGAAAGGAAAACGTCCTACCAAAAAGAAAAACATGGCAAAGGTTAAATGCTTTAACTGTGGTAAGAAAGGTAACTTTGCTCGTGACTGCACTGAGCCAAAAAAGGTGAATACCTTTCGTGCATATTTAAATGAAATATGTGTTTCAAGTTCAATTTTTCTAACTGAATCTAATCCTTTGTGGACTGTAGACTCAGGAGCCACAGACCATGTAGCGAAGGATAGAGATGCCTTCGTGGAATTTCGACGAATTTCACCTGGGGTGAAGTGGATATATGTTGGCAACAACTCACGGGTTGAAGTCAAAGGAATAGGAACATGCAAGTTAGTCATGCATGGTGGAAAAACTTTACTACTACATGATGTATTGTTTGCTCCACAAATTCGTCGGAATTTAGTTTCTGTGTTGGTTTTGGTTAATTTAGGTTTCAATTTGAACTTCCATAAATTTGGTGTTGATTTGTACTTAGGTACAATATACTATGGTTCTGGTTATTTTCTTGATGGTTTTATTGTATTAAATGTTGAATGTTTTAATCACAATTCCGGTTTTTCGTTTGTTACTTCATCTGTCAGTGATGATAGTGATATAACTGTGTGGCATGCTAGACTTGGCCACATTGGCCAGCAAAGAATGAACAGATTAGCCAAAGAAGGCTTTCTGGGAAATATTGAGAAGGTAGAATTGTCAACCTGTGAATATTGCTTGGCAGGAAAAACTGCGAGAAAACCATTTGGAAAAGGGACTAGAGCAGAATTTCCATTACAATTAATCCATTCAGATATCTGTGGTCCAATGAATGTCAGGGCAAGGCATGGAGCATCTTATTTCATCACATTTATAGATGATTTTACTCGCTTTGGTTATGTCTATTTGATTGCTCATAAATCCGAAGCATTAGAATGTTTCAAGAAATTTATGAATTTAACAGAAAATCAATTGGACAAGAAAATTAAAGCACTACGCACTGACCGTGGTCGTGAGTATTTATCTGATCAGTTCAGAGAATTATGTGATGAAAAAGGAATTAGTCGTCAGTTGACTACTCCTGCTACTCCTCAACAAAATGGTGTTGCGGAAAGAAGAAATAGAACTCTTCTTGAGATGGTTAGGTCTATGATGGCACAAGCAAATTTGCCTATAACCTATTGGGGTGATGCATTATTAACTGCCACATATGTACTTAACCGAGTGCCATCAAAATCTGTGTCCACCACACCATATGAGTTATGGACAGGTCGTAAACCAGATATTCACTTTCTAAAACCTTGGGGTTGTGCGGCCTATGTTCATGTGCGTTCTCACGAACATGGAAAGTTAGGCCCAAGAGGAAAAAAGAGTATCTTCATAAGATATTCTGAACAATCAAAAGGTTATGTTTGCATAGGTGAACATGAAAGTGGAGGCGTGACAGAATTTGAATCACGAGATATCACTTTTTTAGAAAATGATTTTCCTAAGCAGGGAGAGATAGGTCAAAATTTATCTCTATATGAAACTCAGAATCACATGGATCACATGATTGGTGAACACTCGGGTTTACCTAATTCAAGTGGGAGTGATTTGAGAAAACATGATGAATCTGTTTCACATGAATCTCAAAATGATGAATTAGTTTCACATAAGTCTCTTTTTTAGGTGATCCAAGTGGGAGCAATGTGCATGATTCAAATGGGAATAATATCGAAAGTGAGGAATCAGTTCCACCACTAGAATCCCAATTGCGACGTAGTAATCGTATAGGCATTCCTCGACGTCGTTTCGATATCGAAGGAGAAACCTTTATGATTCTACCTCAAGATGATGAAGAACCTAGAAACATAAGAGAGGCTCTTCAGTGTCCTGCTAAGGAAAAATGGATGAAAGCAATGGAAGAAGAGATGGAGTCAATGAGGTCCAACCAAGTTTGGGAATTGGTTGATCTACCCAAAGGACGCAAAGCTGTCAAGAACAAATGGGTTCTTAAAATAAAGCGTAATGCCGATGGCAATATCGAAAGATATAAAGCACGACTTGTGGCAAAAGGGTATACGCAACAGGAAGGAATTGACTATGAAGAGACTTTTTCACCTGTTGTAAGGTTTACCTCAATTCGCTTGATTCTGGCTATAGTAGCAAGTATGGATCTAGAATTACATCAAATGGATGTAAAGACTGCTTTTCTCAATGGAGAACTTGATGAAGAAATCTACATGGAACAACCAATAGGTTTCATAAAAGAAAATGAAAAGGAGAAAGTATGTAGACTTTTAAGGTCTATATATGGTCTCAAGCAATCGTCTAGACAATGGTATATACGATTCCACAATACAATCATTTCGAATGATTTCACAATGATAATGAGGATCATTGTGTGTACACCAAGAGAGATAAAGATAAGTTCATTATCTTATCCTTGTACGTGGATGATATACTTATAGCTGGAAATGATAAGGAGTTTGTAAAACACATTAAAGAATGGTTATCATCTAATTTCGAGATGAAAGATATGGGTGAAGCTGCATATATTCTTGGGGTCAAGATCTCAAGAAATCGTTCAAAGAATTTATTATCTCTTTCACAGAGTCATATATAAAGAAAATTCTTGAACGCTTTCAAATGCATGCTTGCAAACCCATTGATACTCCTATCACAAAAACTGAAGCTTTGAGTCGTAGATTGTGTCCTGAAACTCCACAGGAAAAGGAACAAATGAAGAAAGTTCCTTATGCAAATGCAGTTGGAAGTTTAATGTACGCAATGTTGTGTACAAGACCTGATATCTGTTTCGCTGTTGGAATGGTAAGTAGATACCAATCCAATCCAGGACTAGCACATTGGAAAGCAGTTAAAAGAATATTTAGGTATCTGAAAGGGACAGCCGATTACTCATTGTGCTATCAAGGAAATGATCTGCAATTGCGAGGCTATACTGATGCTGACTGGGGAGGAGATTTAGATGAAAGAAAATCTACCTCCGGTTTTGTTTTCTTACTAAACAATGGTGCCATTTCATGGAGCAGTAAGAAACAATCTTGTATAGCCTTGTCCACAATGGAGGCTGAATTTGTGGCTTTTTCATCGGCAGTACAAGAGGCTGTATGGTTGAAAAGGTTCTTGGATCATTTGGGTATATCAAATGAAGCTTCTGGTCCGGTATTAGTTAACTGTGATAGTGAAGCAGCGATAGCCTACACCAAAGATCCAAAATTCCATTGTAAAACGAAAAACATAGATACCAAATATAACTTTGTGAAAGACATAGTTACACGAGAAGAGGTAAACATGAAGTACATTTCTACGCAAGAGATGGTAGCAGATCCATTGACCAAGCCTGTTCCTAGAGATGTCTTTGTTAGACATGTAAAAACTCAGGGATTGCGTAGATGTTAATGTGCTTACATATTATGATATGTATTTTTTCCCAAATAATGTTTACTAATGTTAATACTCATTGATATTTGTGTTCAATGCTTACATGTTATTATGTTGATACATGTTTTAAACAAATACTATTAGTTAGTATGAGAAGTATGTCGGACAAGTGAATGATTGGCCCTCTCACACGGGCAATCGCCTCCATTACTTTGTGTTAATGGGAGATGAGACAAATTTTTAAGCTAATTATCTGAGTGATAATTTAGAGAGCTCAAGCTTGAAATTAAGTAATGTCGTTATGAGGTCACTTTTTCTGTGATATGACCTAAGGTGAATAAGTTCGTTTCACCTTACTTGTCTTAATGTCAGTTATGAGTTAGACATTGTGTTTGTCTGAACTATAATCTGTACGGTATTTTATGAGACATGCGCTCCATGGGAAAGGAGAGAATACCGTAGCACATGTTTTCATACCATGTGTACATTTGTGACTATTGAGGGTAATACAAGTAAAGATCTCAGTCTTGATATTGTGTGAGACCCTTGAGATTATTTCAATCTCACATTGTACCCTCAGACTCTTGTCTGCTTCTTAAAACTTAGATTTGATGATCGCTATCTTGGAGTGTTGCTGAAGGATCATGAGAGATTCGATCCGAAGGGCATCTCTGGAAAAGCGAATTGAATCAAGGTTGAGAGATTCGAGAAAGGAGAAAGATCATTATATAAGTAATATCACATTAGCTTGTATTCACTGGTCGACCAATTATGTTGTTCTAAGTGATCAAACATGATTGTGAATACAAAATAAATATTACATCTGAAAAGAGATCAAGAGAGATTTAATGTGATAAATGATCGAGGATACTGCATACATAATCCACTATGGTTCTATCCATTTTTCGAGCAGCTATATATTCCTAACAGATGTATAGCAAGTGAGCTCTCGAAGTATGCTGGTCGCACGGCACAATTGCAAAGTATGAATTATTCTTGTAGAGATAATAAAAATTGTTGATCCCATCATGTGTGAGTGGGAGATGTTGGAAATTGATTATTTGTTGATAATCAAATAATTGTTGTTAATTATTTGGTGTTGTTAAATAACAACAATTGGTAATAATTTCAAGTTGGAAATTATTAAGTTAATTATTTGGTGTTGTTAAAAGTAACAACAATTAGTAATGATATCATCATTAAGTAAACAACAAGAGTTGTTAATCAAATAATTAAGTAACAACAAGAGTTGTTAAGTAACAACAATTAGTGAAATGTTAAATGGGGAACATATGGTGCACCCATGATGTTAACATTTTTGTAAGGGTTAGAAAATGTCATTATGCATCCTAATAATTTGATTAATAGTAATCAATGCATAGTGACTTGATTTCCCTCCTATAAATAAGACCATTTGCTTATTGAATTAAGCAATCAATTAAGTTTGATTAAGAGGTCTCTACAAGATTAAAAGGTATGCAATTGTGTTGTGGTTAATATAGATTTATTTCAATTAGCATGTAAATAAATCTTGGACTAGTAATACATGTATGGTTAGATCCTAAGAGGACAAACATGTAAATATATTAGGGATTATTTTTCCTAACACAAACCGAAAGACGATTGTAGGTACTAATCCGGGTTTTCATATTTTGTTGAATACGGATGCAGTAATGCTACGAAATCTTCCAAGCAAGAGACTGTTGCCGATTCAACAGAACAGAAGGTCGAGGATATTTGCTGCAGCAGGCTGCGCAGAAAAGAGGCAGTTTGGATCTGAAATTCTTATTAGATTAGGAGTAGTTCCGTTAGCAGCTGAGGCCCATTCCATTGTATTGTGGACAATAAGGGGCTATAGCGCAGGCTAAGGAACAACATTCTCATCAACTATCCAAGCATGTTCTTTGACGTTTCCATCTGATTCGTGAGATCATACATCGTGGCGATGTGAAGATCGAGAAGGTCGCATCAGATGACAACCTTGCAGATCCGCTGACGAAAGCTAGTCCTCAGCAAAAGTTTGAGCGACATGTACATAGTTCAGGTGTTAGATGCTTGAGTGACTACCTATAGGCCAAGTGGGAGATTGTTGGACAATTATGACCCATAACGTCACTATTTGTAAAAGACATTGTGGTTTTTGTACAAATTAACTATGTAGCAATGAAATTGCCTTTTATCATTTTGTAATTTATTTACTTGGATATATAAAAGGTAAAAGTCCTTATGATTAGTTCTGAATTGATAAGATATGAGACAATATCAATTCAAAATGGTTTAATCATTAAAATATCCCTAGTTATAGTATTATCGAGATTGGACATCGATAATGCAGAATAGACTAGTATTGCACTTGTGCGTGTTATGGAAGCGTAACAGCATAGTTCTCATATATTTAAGTATAGGATACTTATGCAAGTGCGGTATGAGGTTGTGTTTACCGATGGTGCGGAAACAGCTTCTCTCTGGATAGACCCCGCAGAATTCCATTGGTAGTATGACTATGTGTCTATGGGAATCCACATCAGGGTAGGTGTATTTGGTCTTAACCTGAGACTTGCATCGCTAGTACTTGCGATAATCGATACGCTTTGATTTTGGTCGTCCAGGACTTTAACAGGTTCTGGGTACGCCTCTTCTGGGTTTATTGAGAATCGTAGTGTATTGGATGTGATGTCAAGATAGAAGTATCATTTCATTCATTTGGAGATGATGATCACGCAGGGATACAGAACTGGTTCTCTATTGTGTTGCAACCATCGGGATAATATGACTTAGTCATGATTATCCGATTAAAGAGACTAGTTGCTAGATATCTGATATATGCTTCGTACGGGGCAGACACTATTCCAGCCCTAGGCCTTGCATGTGACATTCGATACTGGATCGATATACGCAATACTACGTATATTACGCCTGACAAAGATCGTATATTCCATTAAGAATATTTCTGGAGAATTGGGTAGGCACGGTGCTTTACTAGAATCCAACCATGTCTCGTAAATTGGCAAAAATGTAGTACGAGGTACGTACGTGTTCGGATAGTCCGACGACCGATTTACTGCCAACATATCCAGGGATCTCTTGGGTCGCTTCCCGAAGATCATCGATGATGTATGATTCGAACTTTATTAATCTGAGATTAATAGCGAAGAGACTTTATCTGGGATAAAGTACTATTTGAAGAGAGAGAGAACGATTAATTTGGAATTAATCGATAAAATAATATATTCGATATATTATTAAACGAAATTAGATTTCGATGCGGAATTAAAATTAGATTTTAATTCGGGCTAAAGAATTGATTTAGAATTAGTTAGTTAGGGACGTGAATAGTAATTTTACTAGGCATAATTATTTAATTACGTCGCGACGTAAGTTCGTTAATTCAGAATTAGCGAACCCGAGCCCGGGAGTGTTTACGGGCCAACTCAGATTTTAAATCAAGTTGGGCCCACGAGTCACATCGCGAGTCACATCACTTGTCACTTTAGTGATAGACATCAAGTCACTTTTTTAGTTAGTGACATGCTGTCACTATTCATGATGTTGGTTGGTGTGGGCATTTAATGCAATTTTGGAGCCAAAATTTTGGTTGACTTTTGGAAAGGTTATACCAAATTTTGGTAATAGATTTTTCATTATTTATTTGGAAAACAAATAACAAAAACAAGCAAAACTCTCTCTCTCAAAACTACCAAAACCGTGAGCCTTGGAGGATGGAAGAAGAATAGTTTTTCTTCAAATCTTGCTAGCACACTTAAAGGATCAATACAAGGTGATAGGGAAACCGAACTAAGAGCTTGGAATCCTAAGGAAGCTTGGAGCTTGTTCATCTTCTTCAACAAAATAGAGCCTTGGCTGAGAGCTTCTACAAAGGGAAATTTTTTGTTGATTCTTCGCATCTAAAGCCGATCTTTGTAAGTATGATTCCGCCATACTTCTTATGTGTATTCATTCTATTTCTATGCTTGAATGATCTTGGGATTAACCTAGAAACCCAATAGTGTACTCGTTGAGCACTTGGGCAACTCAGTATGAATAATACGGATTATTCATAATACTTCACCGGATTAAGTGAGTTAGTTCGGATCGTTTAATCGGTTAAACGATAACACATGCATTAGGGGATTTTTTTCCGCTAATAATTATTGTGTATTTGTATTGATATACACATTAATTATTCGTCAAATGAGACTTTGACACATGCCATAAACATATGTATTTGTTATTTATTGTAAATAAAAGTACATATATATAATAATTATTGTATTAATTAATTATTTGATGTTTAAATTGTTAAATATTTGAATTATTAATTAAAAATCTTTTTCCATAAAGATTCTGGAATTTTTCCAATTATTATTTGAACACATGGCATGAATTTATTAAGCTAGCTTGTGTCAATTTGATTGGCCACTAAAAAGCTTAATATTGATTTAATTAGATTAAATTTTGTAAAATCCCCAAAATACCCCAAAATAAAGACAATTCAATTTTAAGAGAGAGAGAATTATTTTCATCTTCATCTGATCACTTCCTTGGCCGAAAAATACCATAAAAGAGCTCTCAAGTTTTTGGTTTGGAGAAATCATGGAGAAAAGAAAGAAAAATCAAGAAAAGCTTAGGAAAAAATTGGAGATTAGATGTAATCTTCTATTCCCTTGAGCTTTGGAAACTTGTTTCTTGTTTTTGATTTTCTAGTTTGATTATAGGGTTTCTTTCTTTGATAAATTTGGAGCTTTTATTGTTGGATGGTGGATTGGAAGGATTTATGCATGTGTGAAAGTATACTGAACTAGATTATTATAATTTGGGTTCAATATGTTGTTAGAAAATTTGGTTGCTATTCTAGAGTTGTTAAACCACTATAAAATAACCTAGAATTTTTCTAGAGTGCTTCATGTGTGGTGGGACTTCTTTGGTGTAAGATTAGTTTGATTAATCTTGTGATAAAATTAGTTTTAAGCATGAAAAATGGGCAATTTCGTTTTCTGTATTAGACCTGGAAATGAATCTGATTTTGTGATGAAATTATTGTCTTATGAAGGTTTTGGATGTGTTTTGGATGTATTTGGGTGTTGGATCTTTTACCGGAAAGTGTTTCTGAGTTGAAATAAGCCAAAACGGCCAAAAACAGCGTTACCAGGTGGATTTAAAGCCAACGGGTGACGGCTGTCCAAAAAATGAATCTGTCACTGTTCGAGCAACCCACAAACTGCCCTAACACTTTAGAGTTGACCTGGGTAGTCCCCATAAGTGTCAGGTGGTCAGTTCGGTCAGAAACGTGTTTTCCATCATTTTGCGAAAAATCGATTTTCGTAAAACTTTCGCAAGTTTTCAACCATATTTATGTCAATATTTGATATTGAATAAATAGGTTTAGGTGAAATATGAATAAATTATTCATATTAGATATTGAATAATTTATTTGGTATTTTGAAACAGTTTTAAAATACGATTTCGTTAGACTCGCGCTTCCACTGTGCCCCATCGCCCAAAAACCCCAACAGTCCTCTGTACTAGACACACCATCGGGCTTTATACGTAAAAAATATAATGTCTACAGTTGCCCCTACTTTGATAGACTTGTGAGTGTGTGACAATAACATGTCTATCAAGTTATGCTTGTATTTTATGTATCTGGCTTGCCGGGCCTCGCCGAGCTTACCTGAATATGTAATAACTTGTTGATATATAGATGGCCCTCAATCCTGTGGGATGGCTTGATCCTTGCTATGACCGTGTGATAGGTGATGAACCCGCAAGTTCCCTGGTACTTTAACTGCTTGCGAGATGCCTCGATCTTTGTTGTGATTGGACTCCTCGAGTTCTCTGTGTCTTTAACATCTTCTGTGATTAGATCCTCAAGTCCTCGGATGCTTCAACCAGTTTTGGAGATGCCTCAACCTATGCTATGATTGGACCTTCAAGTCCTCCAGTGCTTCGACCAGTTTTGAGATGCTTCGTTCTCTGTTGTGATTGGACCTTCAAGTCCTCTAATGCATCGACCATTTTTGAGATGTTTCGATCTCTATCGATAACATGTGTTCTACTATACATCCCACGTTTTTAATTTATCTCTAGATATTTTTCTACAAGCAGTTGTTCTATCTCAATATTCTTCCTCGAACGGCTTCGCCATAGGCTTTCTGCCTTTTGAATGAACTTTTTGTTAATTTTCCAACATATGTCTGGCCGGATGTATATTCCTTTCGAATGTCCAGCAGTAGTTAGTCGTATATATGTCTGACCAGACATATATCGGGAATTTAAAATACCAATAGCCTACTTATTTGTCACCGAATTTTTAAAGATCAAGCATACCTCCGTTGCAAAAACCCAAAGATCTCTAACAACTCTCTCATAGCTCTTCATCAGATAAAATGGCTTTCCCATGACTCCCAGCCCAAGACTACGGTGTCAAAAATCCATATTTCCCATTTGTTTCAAGATTAGACGGGCCTCTGAAAGATAAAAGGCATTTAGACTCTGGTACTGAGACACCATGCCCTTCATCTGGGTTTGAATGAGCATACATGCTCCTGTAATGGGCCTGTACATGCCATTTTCCCATATTTTTCTATCTGTTTTCTAGAATCTGTGTTCACAAAAAACATCCGATTGGACTTTCTGTAAGTCTGGTATAAAATTAATTGCTATCTGGAAGGCTATACTTTTATGTCCAGTTGGCCTTTCAACCTTTGCCTGCATGCAAAATTAGCTTGGGTCTTTAGCCTAGGTTTTGTACACATTCGATGAGGTCTCCTTGTTATGCCGTTGTAGTCTTAGGTCATGCCTATGTATATATGTCTGGCTGGATGTTCATATTTTCAGCTTTCTTATATATCTATCTATATCTATTTTATATTCGGAATTTCTTAAGTAGAACTATTAATATTTATGTCTTTTTACGGGTTGACGTTTCTCGATTTAAAGCTAGTGGTAACCCATTAGCGCATGCAAGTGGTGTGAAACGTTTTTGCTTAAGTGAAGCCTGGATTGACACTATCGGATTCACTTGCTTCATCTTCTGCCTCCCCATTCGTACACAAAAATATGATAAAAATGGTCTTCAGGTACTGATAGAGATGAGGATGGACACTACCTACACTTTCCATTTGCCGGTGGGTGAGATGACTATCATGCTGGAAGACTTTGGTTATCTAACAGACATTCCTTGCTAGGTTCGTTAGATCGATTTTGATTACATCATTTTCTCTTCGATTGACCACGTAAATCATGTCATTAGGCTATAGGATTTTAACCCTTGTGTCTGATTCGGGGTGATTGCATACAGGGATCTCCGGACTTATTGGAATGGAATATGTAACATCCCTTAATCCGAAGATGCTACCGGCAGGGAATATGTCATCCTATCCTCTGAGACTCTGACTCACTAACTATATACAATGCTAATAACTCATCTCAAATATAACTTAAACAATGAACCATTGCCCAAACTCAATTTAACATACATGCATTATCTATTTATGCCATGTTCTCAACGGTTCTTCACACAACAACAACTCTAACAATGAATGCTTAAACATATTACATAATACAATCTTTACTATCGAACGTGCGTGATGCATGACATTATGTGACTTTGCCTGAATTGAACTTAATCTGGTGGACTCAGACTTTCTTGCGACTGCCAACAGTACCCATCCTCCCGAGCTCGTCCTCCGGGTACACCTGTAAAACAAGAAACTGGGAATGGGGGGGTTAGACCATTTGAAAAGTTTAGTGACTTAGTGATTTAAAACAAAAACTGAAATACTGATATAAAAAAAATGCTTGGTTCTAAAACCAAAGTCCTCCCAGGAAACAATCTTATATGAAATCTTTCTTTTCTGAAAACTCTGAACTCTTTTTCTGAAAATCTTGACTGAAATCTCTTTTGTAAAACTTATCTTTCTGAAAGTATCTTATAAAAATGTTATTTCTGAAAACGTTTCTTTTTAGAAAACTTCTCTCTGAAAACTGTTTTTGAAATCTGTATCTGCAAACTGATCTCTGAAAACTATTTTCTAAAAACTTGATATATGTCTCTGAAAACCTGACGTATATGGCGTTATGTATCGCCGTCCCCCCATACGCCTAACTAGAGCCAAAAGTGCAAATCTATGACATTGGAGGTTACGTATCACCGTCCCATAAAGCATGTCACTTTTGTCCCTGAAACTAGTAGTCTTGGGGCGTTACTTATCACCGTCCCCTAAGCCACTGAACTAGAACTGGAGGGTGTGAATCTATGCTACCCTTCAAGCTATGAATCTAGGATCTAGGGGCATCCGTCATCCCTAGTCCTGAACTAGGATCTGGGGGCGTTACGTATCGTCGTCCCCTCAATCCTCTACATGTGCACGTGTGCTCTCCGTCAATTCCATATCTAAATCAAGTTACATATTGTGGTGAGTTTTTCCCCATGCCTCGACAACATAAAACTTAAGCTTTTAAATCAAATCTTTATTAATTATGTTTTTTTCTTAAAGTAACTAAAAGTAAATCTGGCTAACGCCCTATATGCTGAAAAGTAAGTCTTTACTTTAAAAAAAAATATGAATGAAAAATTAACTTAGAAAGAGAGTGTCCATTCACAAATTTGGAATCTCGCTTGAATTTCTTTTCTTGTCGAAAGAATCATGGTTCCTACAATAATTTTTAATTGATAACTTTGATTAGAAAATGGAATGGGGACCATATTTCGAATTAAACTATGTTTATCCATTAAAGTACTTTCATTATTATCTCAAAGCATATTGTACTTATATCATGATGTAAGATGTATACACGAACTGATACGAGGCCCTTAGGGTGGCCTATAACACACTGGAGTGAAGCTGGAATGATTTAAGACTGATTTGGGGAAATTTTTGGTCAAGCGTCGCGACGCGCACTATTCCAGAAACATATCTGGAAAAATTTTCAGTACATATCGCCACGCAGAGCCTTACGCATCGCGATGCGCACGATTCCAGTAACATTCATGGAAAAATTTCCAATATGCTTTTCGACTCTGCACTATCTGCGTCACGGCGCAAGGCCAATTTCAGGGCTTGGTTTTAACCTTTCATGCCTAGTTTACTCCATATTTTTCCCACACTTCCACAATACAATATCTACTCATTAATTCTATAAACTTCAATGTAATTACATGCTAAACCAACACTCCTCAATCTAAACTCTTTAATCTTAAAGTCCCAATTTACTCAATACTCAGAGTTTCAAGTATTTGGTCTTTACTTAACACAAATAATTTCATGCTTATTATGCCACTAAATATAATCCTTAAGGTGTTACTAACATCCACATGTCATCATACTAATAAAATTACTCAAACCAAAATTTGGGTCAAATGACCTTACCTCTTTTTCTTTGATTTCCTCCATTCTTCAAGTCTCCAATAGTTATTAATCTCCATCTTAGCTTGTTGTATGAGGGTTTACATTTGTTCCCTCATCTTTCTCTCTCATTATTTCCTCCTTTTTTTCTTCTTCTTTTCTTCTTCCATGTTTTTTCTTCTTTTTCCTTTGAATCTTGGGGATATATGAATAGTATCCTCCTTTTATACTAAGTCTATTTAAAATTAGAAAGTTTTAGAAATATGAAGAAACTTGGAGAATTTACAAGAATGACCCTCGGACACTATTCATCCTAATTTGTGATCTGCATTTGCAACTCGTTTCTAGTTCAAATTTGGAAAACTATTCAACGTGAAAGTTGTAGCTCTTAGTCTAAGCTTTCCGAAGATATAAAATTCATAAACATCAGAGATCGTATGAAAATGTTATGGCCCGATTACTAAAAGCTATTCGAGGTGGGACGTAAATTAAGTTCCGCGTCGAAATTTCAAGAAATCTTCTGAATGTCCCAAATGTCATTTTATGAGCATGTCCCTTCTAGCACATGATTTATATCAAGTATTATGCCTCCGAATTATAATAGTCGTCAGGCTCACCAGATGTTGCAGAATGGAAACCCCCACTGCTGGATGAGAGGTAGATCAGCTAGTTCGATCCTTCCTCCTTTACATGTTTGGGTGCACGTTATTGCCATGCTTCCCCACTCCATGATCTAGATAAATTACAAGAGTATGACTGGGGATCCTTTGCTCTGGTAGCCTTATATCGAGGCCTAGCCAGGAGATGCTATAGGAGCCTATAAGTCCAAGGCTATGGATTTTTGATATATGTGTATATTTTACTCTTAGCTTTTCATTTCTGATTTCATAACTGTCATCTTTTGACTTTTTTTGGTTTTTGCAAGTCTAAGCATACGAGTTTGCTATTTTAGCATGACCTTTCCTGATCTCACGGGAAGAGGTTGTGTTTCCCTGTCTTTCTTGTTGGGATGCATCCACAATGGGCTCGTTCAGGTCCCATGACATAGAAATATATTGAGCTCGGTTAAATGGCCTTACGTAGGATCTGGTAAGTCTTCTAGTTTCCTCTGCCCTATTTTTGATTTTTTTTTTGCCTCTTTTTTCGATTTGTCTGACCAATCGTTTTTCTTTGTTCTGTTCTAGATCGATATTGCTTGGTGGGAGATTACAGGCTTTGCACTTCCTGACTCCGTGTGGTCTTCCTTTTTCAAGAGCAGGCAACACCTATTACTCCAAGATACTGATCAACGATTGTGGTACATTGGGGAGAGAGTGTTCATGTGGTATATGGGCCCTCAGGACCTTATGATCCTGGCTCCTCCTTCGACTACTATACTTTTTGGTCTAAATATTGAGGGAAAAGATTTGGTGGCCGCTCATAATGGCCTTCCTGCCAAGGGTGATTCCGACACCGAGCTTCTTTCTCTAGTCAGGTTCCACCATCTGCTGCTCCTACTACTTCTTCAGCCCCAACCTCTTCTTTCGACGTCATCCTCGGTATTGCTGGTCTTTTGTTGGACCTGACATACACAGTCCAAGGTAATTCTGGAGCAATAGAGACTCGTGCTCTGTCTTTGGTGGGATCACAGCCTCTGATACTCTCCCCAGCCACTGCTACACTTATAAGTATCTCCAAATATCCATTTTCTCTTTTATCTGTTTACACACTTATCATATGGCGTCATAGGTCCCTACTAATTTCGCAGGCCACTGCTATCAGTTGGCGCAGGCGGCAAAGGCCGAGCTTAGTTTGTAGAGCCTCACATATCAAGTACCTGTAAAACCAAGTTAGTGTGTATGCATGTATGCATGATTTTTCTAACTTCTTGTGTTATTTTCTTCGCAGGGTCTTTATCATTGGTATAGGACATTAAGCGTGTGCCATGCTCGTCTACAGGCCCAATCCAAGCGATTGGAGACTTATATTAGAGGATGTATTTCTTGGGCGCCTCACGGGAGCCAGAGCTAGAGGCTGGGGAATCGAGGGAACCTAGTTATGAGGACAAGGATGAGATTTATTCTGAGGAGTAGGGCCCTGGTTTTTCTTTTATCATTATGGGAAAAAAAAATATACATAAAAAATGATGACTATGTAAAAAACTTTAGAATTTTATTACAATGAAGTCATTTTTCCATTCATTCACTGTCTTTATCTTATAGTGTATTACTACACATTAACACACATATCATATGCATATTATATAGGACTTAGAGAATCAAGTTGGATATAATCTATGTCCGACCGAACATATAATGAAACTTCGAAGTGACCTCTCTGGTGGAGTTGGTGTTTGGAGTGTCAATCCGAATTGTACACTTTATTATTTATCTATATGGAACAACCAAAGGTTTTAGTATCCAGTGAGACTTCAAACTTGGTTCGTAAGCTCCAAAGTCTATTTATGGACTTAAACAAGCATCCCGAAGCTGGAATCGTCATTTTGATGAGATAATTAGATTAACTGGATTCATAAAAAAAAAAAAAAAAAAAAAAAAAAAAAAAAAAAAAAGAACCATGTGTTTATAAGAAAGTTAGTGGGAGCATGATAGTTTTCCTAGTCTTGTAAGTTGATGACATTCTTATCATAGGAAATGATATAGGGATTATGTAAAGTGTGAATGCCTACCTTTGTAAGAACTTATCCATGAAAGATATTGGTGAAGTTTCCTATATACTAGGTATAAGGCTCTACAGAGATAGAGTTAGGAAGCTTATAGGGTCACAATCAACGTATATGTAACATCCCAGATTTTCAGAACTGTTTTAGAAGATTCTTGGACTGATGTTATAGTCTCGAAATATGATAATAATGAAGAATAAGAGTTCAAGCGATGTTATATGAGTTAGAATAATAGATTATGAATATTCGTTGCATTGGAAAACGTGTGGGATCAAAAGTCAGTTACCCGATTTTTATTATACGAGAAAAGTTTACTGTTTTAACCACAGAATTAGCAAGCGAACTCTGATCGAGTTGGTTCTTGAACCATCACACTCTTTTTTCCGAGATGAACAACTTTCGTGTTGAACACATTCCGAGAATCACATCATAAAGGGCTTTTAAATGGCTAATTTCTGAAAATACCCTCCTAGTGAGGGCATGTTAGTCATTTTCGGATTTAAGATATTTTTTTTTAATTATTAATTATTATATCAGCAGCCTTATACCCAAAAAAAAAAGAGAGAACAGACTCATGCACGCGCATGAGAGAGAAAGGGGAATGGTGTGCGCCGGCGACCACCGGCCAGCAGATCACCGGCGGACCACCGGCACTCAACATGTCCGGCCACGGCGCATCTGCCGGTGGCTGGCGCCGACTCATGGGACTACCGGAAACAGCGCAGGAGAGGATGAATCGATCGCGCAAATGGGTATTTTGATCCCGGCTCATCGGTTTATTTCACGGCCCGAGCCACCCACCGAATTGAAGCCCTCGACGAGTACTACGAGTGTGCGAAGTCAGTTTTACCGAACAGCGGCCGGTTGCTCGCGAATCGAGGAAAGAACCGGTGGATGAATAGTAACCTGTGATGAACAGTAGCTCCGATCGAAATTCTAATCGCACCAGCGCGTTCGTATGGCCGATGGGAGTTCTTTATGGCCTCGAAATTTCGGTACGACTCTCTGTTTAGAAATTGTTATTTTAAAGTTTATAGTTATGTATCCAAATGTTTCCAGTAGTTCCGTAGTGTAACAAATGTACATGAATTGAATTGGATATGATATAATATGTTAAATCGATGCTTGTTGTAGAATTCGAGTGAGAACGGATTAGATTTGATCGATCCGGATTAGTTCGGAGGGTTCGAGACCCTTTCGTAGCATTTGCGGAAACGTTTCCGTAAGTTTGGCCGCAAACACGTAAAGTGAGAATCTGAGCTATCTAGCTAGTTTAGAACAGTATACGAGCATACAATAGAGTAATGAAGTTTGAGCAGTAGAATCAAAGAGGATTCGTGTATCATAAGAAAGATCCGAAGTTTATTTTAGAAATATCTAAAGTTCCGTAAATAGCGATTCTGATTGCTTTTTTTTATTTGTTTTGATAGATCGGGTCCAGGTTCGGAATGTCTGCAAAGCCAGGTAAGTATTCTATGTGGTGATCATCTTGAGTTGTTTGAATTGATTTTTAGGGTTTAGGTAAAACCTGAAATTGAACTTAATAATGGAATAGAAGCATGTCAGAATGTCTTAGTAATGACATAGAGCAAGAAATTGAAAACTAGTGGTAAAAATATACAAATGTGATAAGGATCTCACTTCCAATCGAATATACGTCATCCAGCGCGGCGAAGCATCGTGATAAGGATCTTATCCCCGTGAGGCGGAGTGCCTTTAATCCGACTTACTAAGCCCATGCGCAATGAACATACAATATGCATAAAATAAAGACAGAAGTAAACACAAATATACTTGGCGCGGCGAAGCATCGTGGTAAAGGATTTTAACCTCTTCAATTAGAGGACCTTTCATCGCACTTACTAAGCCCATGCGCTTTTCTCATTATTACATAAGTAAATATCATGCAGCAAATTAAACGGCGGAATAATTAAACAACTCAAAATTAAACAATGAACATGCCGTTTACTCAAGTGATACTTGGAGTTGTGGCCCGAGTACAGATCATACTACCGTCCATTCGGAATCGGCTATGAAATTTACGTCCGGGTTTCCATCCTATATCCACAAGAGGCGGCATGCCTTTCATCCAAAATTCACAACAAACATCGTATATGCAACAAATACAACAAATGCAGAAAATATAATCGAGATAAATGAACAGAACTTAAATAGGAATAAGTGTGAAGAATACCCTCAGGTCTAACCTTTTGATTGTCCTCGGACTTGCGTTTCGCGGAGATCGGAAGGGATAAAGCTCCGCAACTTTTCTGGTTCACTGGTTTGCGTTTCCCCTCGCTGTTTCGCTGCTCAAGCCACTATTTTAACTCTGCTTTGCTGCTATTTTTCTCTGTGTTTCCGTTTTCTGTTTTGGTTTTTTGATTTTGTTCTTGGGTGTGACTTAGGTTGTGTGTCTCTTAGGTTGTGTGAAAGGGGTGTGTCTTAGGTTGTGTGTCTCTTAGGTTGTGTCTTGCTTGTGATTTTTGTGTGAGATGAGAGAGTGAAGGGGTCTTGGGCGTGGGCTACCGAGATTGGAGAGAGGGGGGTGGCTAGGTTAGGTCATGTTTATATAGAAGAGGGCTAGGGTTTGCCCTTGTCTCACAAGGAAGAGATTGGTTTCCAAATTAGGAGTGATAGGAATGGTATATACAAGATTGAGGGGGGACAAGATATTTTAAATTAGGAAGTCAACTAATCTAAATTGGTGGATATCTTATTGAATTAGGAAGTCAAATATTTAATTGGCTTGGTTTAGGAATATAATATTTTTAAGTTTGGGAATAATCTTATTAGATTGGGAATATAATTGGTTGATTGATTTTAATTAGGCATGATTATATTTTGGTTTAGTGTGTGATTTGTTTATTTTATGTTTGGTAAATATCTTACTTAATTATTTAATTAATTTAATTATTATCTTATTAGTTAATGTTTAATTAATATTTATTTATTTAATTTGGGATGTGTTTTATGGGCTTTGGGGGGCTAAATGGGCTGGGGTGTGAGGCTAGCAGCAAAACCAGAATTACCGACACCGTTCGAACGCCTGATCGAACGTGACACGAACGCCCGAAATCTGCCTTCCGTTCGAACGCCTACACGAACGCAGCAACGAACGAAAACAGTGAACCTTCTTTATTCTGAATTCCCCTTCCGACATCCGTTTCCCGCGGTTTTCATGACTCAAAAAGGTAGTGCCTCCAAATGAGACTCATCATCGGGTTTCACATGCAAAAATGCAATGCCTACAACGACTATAAACATGTGTGTAGCAAATATGTGATTTTGACGTGATTATGTATATTCGATATTTTGAGGGAATTAGCTTAACTAGTATGTATGTTAATATATGATTACATATTATATTGTATGAATTATAAATGTAGACTGAAATGAATTGATGTTGTTGAGTACTGGTTGTCAATAAGAAGGTAAGGCAGAATGTGTATTTGTAAATATGTAAAGAAAGTATGTGAATGTGTATGCTTGAGCATGACCTAGTATGCGTGAATGAATAAGATGTGAAAGCTTATGATTATGAGAAATATGTATGTTTGATCATGAAATAGCAAACATAAATTGAGAATGTAGTACATGGGCATGCATACACGAGCATAGACATGGATAAAATCATAAGTGAGAGAATACGAGACCATGCATGGGAAATATATGTGTGTGTATATGAGCATAATTGTGTGAATGCATATATATTTGGGTGCATTAGCATAAACAAAATGTTTTCATAAGCTAATAAGATTTTCAGAATTTTCAGAAACTCTTAGAAATGATTTTCAGAGTGAAGTTGAAATTAAGAAAGGTTTTGAAAAAAAATTAGAGTATCTTAAAGAAAAGCTTCAGTTGCTTTTGAAGAGAAATGTATTTCAGAAAACGTTCCCTTCAGTTTTGAGATTTAAGCATGAGTTTTATATTTTCGGGCATGAGGTAAAACCTCACCCCAGTACGTAACTTGAGACACTGATGGAATTGACGGATTTCATATGGATTCGGGATTTGGGATTTGACCCATCCCAGTTGTACATTGTTGGAATTGACGGATTTATACACATGTGCACATGTAGAGGACTAGGGGGACGCTCCTGGATCCTCAGCGCTCAGATGGTACATTCCTGGGCGGAGATGCGCCTACGGGCGGAGATGCGCCTACGGGCGGAGATGCGCCTTCGGGTGGAGATTTGGTTTTCAGAAAAAGATTTCAGATTTCAGTTTTCAGAAAAAGAGTTTCAGAAAAGAACTTAGAAAGACGGTTTTAGAAATAGTACAAGAAAAAGAAAGATTTTCAGAAAGAGTTCTCAGTTTTCAGGTTCCCAGTAAACAGCTTTCAGAAACCAGAGATTTAAGGCATGATTTAAAAAGATAAGTTTTATTAAAAGGTTTTCAAACTGAGTTTCAGAAAGAATTTTTAGAAAGCAGTTTCTCAGAAAAAGTATTTTCTAAAAGCATGACATATTAGAGTATGGTTTACAAATCATGCATATAAATCATGTATTCTAGTAATTCATATGAGATGCACATAGTTGATATTAATGCATGATAATGTGACCACATTCATGTAAGTATATAACAGACGTTTATATGAATCATATGTCTACGTACAATGAGTGTTTTAGAAAACATTGCATGATCCTATTTATATGAGTACGTGATTGCTAATAGTATGAGAATAGAAATAATGTTTTATATTACCGATTTGATGATATGTCAATGACATGAGAGGAAGATAACTATATTTAGTGTCCAAACCAAACTGGCAAAGAATGAATAGGAAATTTGAGAGATAACTGAGTAGCGCAGCAAAAGCGTGAAGGATTTTTGATGAAGTTGTTAATGATATTGAGACTTGACACGTATATTATGGATAAATGAAAATATAATTAGTAAACAGAATATGAGATATGTGTGAACAAACAAAAGGATTAGTAAACATTTAATGAATGATGAATTGTTGATATGTTAAATAGAATGGTAAGAAAGTAACTTAGATAAGTTACCTGAGCTTAAGGTAGTAGAGTAAAAGAAGATAAGAAGTTAAGAAAATGAAAAGGTGTTAGGCTTGTATGTGAGAAACATAGTATAATGTACTATGATTATTATACATATGAGATCTTAAGTGTGTTGTGAATTAAAATGGTTCTGTTACGAATTAAAAATTAAAATATATAAGAGCTTGTGTATAGGGTTTTAATGACCGATATATTATTAATGGAAAGAGGATATATGTCGTACATATGATGGTATGGATTATATAATAATGATATATGATTACAATGATTGCAAATCAATAAGCTAGAAGCATGTTACGAGAAAACAGATAGAGATGAGTGTATGGATGCTCACATAAAAAGGAATATAAGAAATGGATATTTGCCAATTTGCTACGAAACAGATAGTATGAAGAGTTGGTAATACATAGAATGTGTGAATCACTTAGAAATTCCAGGAATAATATCTAAACTGAAATCTAAACCTTGCATGTGTATGTTGCTCAAGGTAGGAGCATAGTTACTTACTGAGTCTTATGACTCACTATACTACAGTGTTTGAGTTTTGCAGGTTGGCGACCTAAACGGTCGACCGTGAATTCCAGAGTTACGGAGCAGTCGGATAGCAGCGTTGCAGTCAGCAAGTCACCAAGTCTTGGGGAAGTCGAGTCTTATGTATTTGAGCATTGTTAAGACGTGCTGAGCACGTATGCTTATGTCGTAAAGTTTTTGTATATATGTACTTTCGGGCACAGAGCCCTGGTTGTTTTATGTCTTTATGTATTAATCGTATATTTGTTGGGCCCTTAGATTGCATTGATATTGATATACCGGCCTGAGGCCGAGACTTTATGTTTATGTTATATTTGGATGCTGGCTAGAGGCCAGGTTGCATGATGTTACGAATATATCATGCCGAAATTTTTCTAGAATCAAAGGCTTATGGAGATGGGTTTAGCCTGTCTCATACCGGTAACATTGCTGCTAAGACGGATGTTACAGTATATATATAAGATGTTAGAAAGGTATAATTTTACCAACTACAAGGTAGCAAATGTACCTTTCCGATACGACATACATCTTTCAAAGAAAATGGCACCTCAGACTGAGGAAGAGAGAGTTAAGATGTCTAACTTTCCGTATGTTTCTTGTATTGGAAGCATAATGTATGCTATATTATGTAGTAAACCTGACATCATTTTTAGCGTCAGTGTGACCAGCCGATATCAATCTGATCCAGTTAATGATCATTGGACAGCCGTGAAACATATCCTAAAATATCTTAAAGGTACTAGGGATAATTTTCTGATATATGGAGAAGATGAGCTACCAGTTAAGGGTTATACAGACTCCGAATTCCTGGAGATCCAGATAATAGAAAATCTACATCATGATACATATTTACCCTTAACTGGTGCGACTAGTTGGCGTTGTTTAAAACAAGACTCAACAGCTGATTCCACCTTTGTGGCAGAATTTATAGCGGCTTCAGAAGCTGCTAAAGAAGCTGTTTGGATTAGAAATTTTATCACATAACTTGGCGTTATACCTAGTATTGGGATTCGATCCACTTGTACTGTGATAATAACAGAGCCATCGCACAGGCTAAGAGGCCGAGGGCACATTCCAAGTCTAAACACGTAGAAAGAAAATACCGCATAATTAGAGAGATTATTGAATGAAAAGACATAGTGGTTTTGAAGTTTCAAGGACAAGACAACATAACAGACCCGCTTACTAAGGTCTTACCTTCTAAGTTATTTGATAAACATGTGGAGTAGATGGGACTGCGGTACCATCCAGATTGGCACTAAGGAAGTGGGAGTTTGTTGGAATTGGTGCTTGAAGTGTCAATCCGAATTATACATTTTATTATTTATTAATAAAATAACTACATTTTTCATTTCATATCTTATTAATGATATTGTCATTATGTGTATTAGATTGATGTATAGATATGCTAAGAATATCATCGACCTTAGAATAGTCTTGACACTAGGTGTAAACTATTCTGAAAGTAAATATTTCTAGTCATTGATTTTGGAATACGTTCGAATTCATATAACCTATAAGACTAGCACATGTTGTATATTGAAATTGGAGTTTTAGAAACTCGTATAGACATACGGGTATTTGTTGAAGCGAATATTGAATGACTCATAGGTGATTCCTAATAGTTGGATGTACACACCACTAAGTCAATAGGAATCTCTTCGAGTCGAGTAGCATATGTAATCCTTTGACTATAGGATATCATTGATTTTTTTTGAGATCATCCACGCTTTGATGTCATGTATGTCAGAAACCTTTTATGATCTGGCCTTTAGATATTTATTGGGTGTGGACCGACGCACTTGGTAATCAAGTGTGAAGCAAGATAGGATCTGTTGGTCCGTATGTGTACCATAAGGGGTTTAGGTATCCATGTTAGTAAATTCACGATTCTTAAATCTTTTGCCAAAGTCGATCACCTAGGAAGATCACAACAGTTATGAAGAATCATGGACATATCAACATGAGATGTGCGCCTCGAAAACTTGACGGTGTATTCTATGTTTCCTAAGCACAACTCAGATAACCTATGATTGATGGATTGTTAAACATATGTGATGACCTCGACTTGTATAGTTCAGAAAGGTCGTTCGTGTTCTTCGAGAATTCGAAGGTGGCCAAATTCCTACATATTATCTAGGCTTATATGAAAAATGTGTCTGAACTTAGAGAGTCCCAATATGAAGCGTACTCGTTGAGCACTTGGGTAGCCGATTAATTTTTATAAATGATAATATTCGATATTATAATTATCAACTAAGATAATCAAGTGTTATTGGATAACATTGATTATTTGCTTTGACCTAATTAGATTAGTTGGATTAATTCAATAATTACGCAATGACTTAATTGTAAAATCATAATTATCTCTACCATTTGAGGATATTATGGTAATTGTAAGTATGTAATAATAGGTAGTTTTGGCTTGATTAATTGGATTAAATCAAAGTGGAAAACATTTAACTAATACATTTTTCCTAATCCTTGGCTTGATTTAAATGATTAAATTAAAGTGGGTGACAATGGAGATTAATCACACCTAATTATACATATTTGGACAAATTGGATTAAGCTCACTTAAAAGTTGATTACAACTTTTATTAATTAAAAATTTTTTAAGTTTGCTATAAATAGCAAGCTTAAGGAAGGTTTTAATAACAAGTAAAAATAATAAGTATAAGCGTAAGCAAAATGTTGAGTAAGCTATACACAAGTAATACTTGAGAGATTAGCCTAAGTTAAAGGTGTGTTTAGAGAAGCTTGTGAGGTCTCTACAACGTTTCATCTAGGAGAAATCAAGACTGGATCTTGAAGTGAAACTTGTCATCATTGGAAATAATATTGGATCTTAAAGTAAAGCTTGCACACCTTTGAGGTTCTTCAACCATTTCAACAAAGGAGAAGTAGATTGTATTGTGCATCAAGCTTACTAGGTAATGTTTGAACTTCTCCTAAGCTATGTTTTTTTGTATTAGATACATGAACACATAGGTTAATGTTGAAATAAGGCTAATCAATTGTGTTAGGATACTTTATAAGTATAAACACAACATGCTTATGTATTAGGTCAAAAATATTCATGTTGGACATGGAATAATTAATAAGAGTTTGGAACTCTAGATTAAAGCTTATATCTATGGCTACCATTCTAGAATCACTTAACCACCTTGGGTGACCTATAATTGTTCATGAGACATTTCTTATTGGGATTCTATTTTGGGAAACACACACATATATTTAGAATTTATATATGTTTATTTCATAATATGCGTTGTGGTTGGTTTTGAAATTAAAATTATTTTGGGTGATTTTATATGTGTTTAAGGTTTTATTTTTTAGAAAATAAAATAAAAAAATATTAGTGTCTTCCCGAGAGGGAAGCGTGGCGCTGCAACTCTACCCTGCAGCAGCCAGCACTGCATGTAACATGTACTGCATGTAGTGCACGCTACAAATGCACTAGGTGCGTATGGGTCCGAAAAATTTTGAAATGTCTGGTTTTTATCATGAATAGATTTTTCTGGATCCAGATTTATTTATGATTTTTCCTAAATACTTGAAAAATAAAATAAAATATTTTATTAATTTTAAAATTACACTCATACTTAATATCCACGGGTTAGATCCATTTCCGCTATGTGGGGCACCGATCCGACCTTAGGGGTTCCACAACTGTCCCAACACTTTAAATATTAGGCCGAACATATTATCTATCTTCGACACAATAGTAACTGAATCACCATCTCTAGAAGATGGGTATTTGATACCAACATGATTGTTTCAACTGCAAGTGAAAGTTTATTGAGAATATGCCTTAAAACCAATCGTGTCATACGGTTCAGGGGTATATCTTTATATGAATATATTTTTCTAATTAATCATAAAATAGTTAATTGTTAATATAATGGCAATCCTGTAGGCACTGCATTTTTGCATGTAAGTCCCGATGATGAGTCTCATTTAGAGGCACTTGCGGAAGTCACGGGAAACAGATGTCGGAATGGGAAAAGTCAGAAATCAGTATTTCGTTGGATTTTATTCGCTTGTTTAGTCTTGGGTTCGCTAGTTGGATTTCTGTTTTAAAGCACCTATTGTAATACCTTATTAAAAAAAAATGAAGTTACAGCTGTGGGGCATAAAAAAAAAATGTGTGTGTGTGCCTATTTAAAAAAAAAAAACGTAAGGATAGGGGATTATTTTTTATTTTCTTTCTCTCTCTCCTATAATTTCTTTTCCTCTCTCTCCTTTCTTTTTCTCTCACTCTCAGCTACTCTCTCACTGCCGAAATTTTGGAACAGCCGCCGCCGGTCCTCCATCGATCAGCTGCCGCCACGCGCCGGACCGCCGTGTAGCTGCCGCCGTCAGCTTTCCATAGCCGCCAAGATAGAGTCGATCGGACGTTGGACGCGCCTCCACGCGCCTCTGGAAGGGAGCGACTCGCCGCCGGTTCTTCTGTAATTTCCGGCCGTCTCCGGTCACTTCTGATGGCCACCTCCGGCGAGTGGGCACTTTTCAGGCCGAGATCTTTCCAACGCCAGTGGTCACTTCCTGATCGGACGTCGTTTGGGTTGTTTTCCGTTTTGTAATTACCGACAATTCGAGAATATTACTAGAATTTGATATCCGGCCGTTGGATCGGTGATCCGAACGTATCAGATTGTTGCCCTCGATTATACGAGCGTTTTGGTATATATATCCACCGTCGTAAGTATCTGATCGTGGGGCCCGCTTTTTGGATGTGGGGCCCGATCTTTATTGTGGGGCCCGCTTGCCTCGTTAAGCGTATCAGCAAGTTCCGAAGCCGTCGTTGTGATCCTTGAGAGGTTTGCTGACCAGTGGATCTTTCTTTGAGAGATTTGGAGATCGTTGGAGCTCGGTATGTGATTAATACAGTTTATGGGTAAAATCGTAATTTTGGATAAATTGAGGGACCTGATCGTAATTTTATATTTTCCAGATTCTTGGCGAGAATATAGATTTATTCAGAGCATTTGCATGGATAGAGGTAAGTACACTATGTGGTGATTCTCTTAACATATTATTTGATGATTGATGGTTGTTGTGAGAGTCGATATATATATATATAAATATAATGGTATATTATATATATTTTGTTGAGATATGATATTGAAATATTGAAAGCATGATAAATGTGAAATCATGATTATTGAGATGAGATTGATGTATTAGATGTGAGATGTGATTGTGTTTAATGATGTGTGCTGTTGTGTTATGCTGCCGGGACTTGTATAATAGTGGTCGGATTTGAGATGAGATGTGATGATACATCAGATGATATGAGATGATAGAAAACCTTGGAAGTTGTCATTGAGGTACTCTTCCATTGGTTTTGATATGGGGGGGAGTACGGGGGCTTCCTCATTGAGTATATTTTACTCACATTTTATGAGTTGATATGGTTGGGAAACCTTGGGAGTAGTGATGAGGTACTCTCCTATTGGTTTCAATCCTCTATTATACTAGACCTGGATTAGCAACCATGTTTGATGGATGATTGTATTGTGGTGGGATGATTGTTGTGATGATATTATAACATATTCTATTTTCATATATATATCTATATATATATTATCCTATTTTGTTGGTGAGGTCATGTTGAGAGAATGAGTGTTTACTTACTGAGCTTTTTAAGCTCACTCCCCTCTTCCCCCAAACATTTCAGGTAGTTCGCGAGCATAACAGGAGCAGTACCAGATTTGGATCCACGTGCCACAGTTGTATTTTAGGGTTGGTCCAGACATTTGAGTCGTCACTTGTATATTATTTAGTCGTGTTGTAAATAACGTATTTGATGCATATTCCATGTATTTGTAATCTATGATGTATTATTGTGTGAAACCAAATGGTGGGTTTGACATATAGATTGCTCGAGCTGAAGTTGATCGCGAACCTCTTTCTAGGGTTGGGCCCGCCCTAGGGTGGGGGTCGTGACACCTATAGCCCAAAACCCCTCGCAAACCACTTAACATTGGCCCAAAACCCTTGAAACACACCAAGCCCACCCCCAAAAGCCAACCATACGCCCACATAAATCCACACACACCCAAAGCCTATAAGACACATCCAAAATAATAAAACACATATTTAACACATGGGAAATTAAAATAAAACAAATAAACATCAAATAAACCTATTCCTAATTTAAACAAATCTTGTCCCCAATTAAATATATGATTTTCTTGTGTGACACTAATTAAATGGCATCTCTTTAATACACAAATCTTATTCCTTTTCAAACAAGAGAAACCCTAGCAATTGTCTATAAAAGAAATACAAATCCAACAGTCACACCCCCTAGTCCATTCACGCATAACACAAGAACAAGCACACAAATATTTCTCTTTTCCTCATCTCTCTACAAGAACCGAAAATCACACCCCTAAAACAGTAAGCCTTCATCGACATCACCCTTGAAATAACCCCTCCATTCACCGAAAATCATAAACCAAAATAGCCCTCATTGCCGCAACAAAATAGTCCACAAGCAGCCTCATTGCCGTGACTAAAACTGCTCCCATACAACCCCTATCCACCACCGAAATAGCAGCCCATACAGCCCCTAACATCACCAAAACAGCAGCCCAATACAGCCCTAACATCACTGAAACAGCACCCCAAAATTGCCCTTTAACCACCGAAAAACTGCACTGTTTTTGCACCCTATAACCATCAAAAACTGCACAGTTTTTATACCCTATAACCACCGAAAACAATCCCCAAAACTGCACTACAGTGATCGGAAAAAAATAGAAGCCCAAATACCCCAAAACAGTGGCCTAAATCACCTAAAACAATGAACAAAAACTGCACTTTAAAACCTTTAAATAACCGCACAAAACAGCAGCCCCAAGACCTTTAGAAATCGCCAAACAGTAGCCAAAAATTACACTTTAGAACCCTTAAAAAACAACAGCAAAACAGCAGTAAAACAGAAGAAACAGCGATCCAAAACAGTAAACCGGAAGAGTTGCGGAGTTTTAGCCTTTCCGACCACCGCATAACTCACGTCCGAGAGTCGACATAAAATGTTAGACCTGAGGGCACCTTTCTTATTTATTTTTATTCACATTTTAATTATTTATTGAATTTTCTTCGCATGAGAGTCATTAATTAATGTGTGTTATTGTAACATCCCAGATTTTCGGGATTGTTCTAGAAGATTCCCGGACGGATGTTATAGTCTCGGAGCTTGACGATGAGGAATAATAAGAGTTTAAGTGATATTATATGAGTTGGAATATTATATTATGAATTTTGGTCGCGTTGGAAAACGCTCGGGATTAAAAGTCAGTTACGCGATTTTCGTAAAACACGTAAAGTTTACAGTTTTGGTCACAGAATTAGCAGAAGAACTCCGATCAAGTTGGTTCTTGAACCATCAGACTCGTTTTTCCGAGACGTACAACTTTTGTGTTGAACACTTTTCCAAATTTTCACCAGAAGGACCTCAAATTATGAATTACCATGTAGACCCCAAACCAGGGGCTTATTAGCAAATGCGCGGGGACCATTTTGATATTTTCCCAGCTGAGTATATATAACCCCATAGTTTTGAAAAATTACAATAGAAGCACAGTTTCCAAACCTCTCTATTTCGGCCCCTCACCCCAATTCGCCCCTCCCCTTACATGGCTCGCTGCCCATTTCTCGGCCACCGCTGGCCGGCACGATGGTCGGTGAGGAAGCATCCGGCCACCGTGCATCTGAGGGTGGCCGGCGGCGACGTCAAATCACCGGAGAACGGCGGGAAGAGAGGAGAAAAGAGGTGCGAATGGGTTATCCGATCCCGGCTCATCGCTTCGTTTCACAGCCCGAGCCACCTACCAAATCGAAGCCCTCGATGAGTACTACGAGTATGCGGAGTTGGATTTGCCGAACAGCGCCTGGTTGCACGCAAAACGAGAAAAGAAGATTCGGATGAATAGTAGACTCAGATGAACAGTAACTCTGATCAGAATTCTGATCGCATCAGTGCGTTCGTATGGCCGATGGGAGTCCGAATATGGCCTCAGAATTTCGGTACGACTCTCCGTTTAGAATTTGATATTTTAAAGTGTATCGATTTATATTCGGATGTTTCTAGTAGTTTCGTAGTTTAGCGAATTAGCATGAAATGAATTGAATATGATATAATGTGTTAAAACGATAAATGTGGTAAAATCCGGGAAGAATCGGATGAGATATGATCGATCCGGTAGAATTAGCGAGTTTCCGGTAAAACGGAGTTTCTCGCGCGATTGAACGTAGATGATCATAAATATAATTATGATGTAAATATGGTATTGCGAGGGTAATTAGGTAATTTTGGATTTGTTCGGAGGGTTCGAGACCATTACGTAGCGTTTGCGGAAACTTTTCCGTAAGTTTTACCGCAAACGCGTAAAATGAGAATATGACCCATCTTGCTAATTTAGAATAGCCTGTAAGCATGTATTAGAGTAATGAAACTTAAACCGTAGAGTCGGTGAGGATTCGAGTATTCTGATAAAAATTCGTAGTTTATTGTAGATGAGTTGAAAGTTCCGCAAATAGCGGTTCTGACATATGTTGTGATTTATTTTGACAGATCGGACCCGGATTGCGGGCATTCGCTTAGCAAGGTAAGTAACTCATGCTTTGATTGTCTAAGAAATTTAATGTTACGTGAAATCAGTAATATAACAAAGTTGTATAAAATTATAAGTTGAAACCTGTATGCATGTAATGAGGAACGTAGAAGAAGGAAATAAGTGAATCGGTATAATCATGTAGATGTGGACAAGTGGCTACAAGTACATTTGTATGTATATCAAAGTAAAGATGAGCATGAGTATTTAGAAATAAAGAGGCCCATGCCTAGAGATACACTAGTATATGTATTTATATAGGTAGTTAGAGCATATGAATGATGATGTTATGTTTATGAACATATATATATATTTTGAGACTTGGGTATGGGGGATGTAGAAACTACACCCTAGGGAATGGGATCAAAGTTATAAATGAGATAAACATATATGAACTAGTGTTATGAAGGAAAGTTTGTAATTCATGCAATATATAAGAATATTGGCAACATGAGTAAAGATACGAGTGTATAAGTGATGAGAGCATAAATGAGCAGTATATGCATAGTATGAGAATGTATAAAAAATTATGATATGAGATTCACGAGCACAAGTAGATAATTAGAAAATGGCAAATCAGTTTAAGAATTAAGACATTGAGACTCGTATACATTTGATGTCTGATATAGTAGGAGAGCTTTGGTTGTATGTGTATGAATACAAATCATGCATTGTATTGTTTCATGAGCCATCGGTAAGGTAAGTTATAGAGGTAAGCATATAAGGAATAGAATACATAGTTCATTTATTTGTATATATGCATGAGCATATGCATGAACATATGTAGTAGTATGGAATAAACATATAATCGAGCATGACTAGAGTAAGAGTAAGTATTAGAAATGATCATGTATCAGTCATTAGATTAAAAGAGTGCATGATCATATCCATATACATACATAAAAAAATGAGAAGAGTTTTGAAATTTAAAAGGTTTTAAAGAAAAGTAACCGAGATTTTTAAAAGAGAAGTTTTAGAAAAGTTTCTTACAGTTTTGAGATTCGATTCATATTTTAAAAGTTTATCCACGGTTTTATGGTTTTCGGGGTATGAGGTAAAAACTCACCCCAATATGTAACTTGAGATACAGATTGGAATTGATAGATACTTTGGGATTGACGGATATAGACGCATGTGCACATGTCGAGGACTGAGGGGACGCTCTCAGATCCTCGAGCAGGACTAGGGGCTACAGGGTCCCGAAATCCTGATTTTCAGAGATGTCCAGTTGAGTTATGGTCCTGGGCATCATCGAGTACACCCAGTTGAGTTATGGTCCTGGGTGTAGAGAGACGTCCAGTTGAGTTATGGTCCTGGACGTAGAGCAGTTTTTGGTTTTCAGATATTCAGTACACAGTTTTCAAATCATCAGTATATAGTTTTCAAAAGTCAGATTTTAGAAAACAGTTTTCAGAGAAAGTCTTCAGATACAGTTTTCAGTTTTTAGATACAGATCCCAGTTTTCAAGTATAGTTTCAGTCTTCAAATACAGTTTTCAGAAAGAGTTTTAAAGAGTACCTTCTAAAAGTATAACATATTGAAGTTTTATATAGCATACACGATATGCATACAAATTATATATATGATAATAATTCTTCTGAGATGCATATAGTTGACATTGAAGCATGATAGCATGATTATATATTTATATTTATGATTGATGTCGTGTGTATTTTATGTTCACATGGAAGAAACAATTGGTAAGATATCAGCGTATGATTATACGATTTTATATTCATGACTGTATGGTTAACCTTGTGCATAGTATATTTATATATAGTTAGCAATTGTAAAATACGAGTGCATAATAGCTAGATCTTATTTTAGTATATGTGCATCAATGAAGATTGTATAAGTTGCTTGCTTACTAAGAAAGAATATACTGTAAGTATGCTAGTTCATGATGAAAATGGTAGCATATGCATGTAATCATGAATAGTGACAGTGGATTAGGTAATTAACAGAATTAAGATTTTAATAGTCCGATTTGATGATATTTCAAGATAATGAAAAAGAGAAAGTTATAATAAATATCTAAACCATATTAGTAAAAAGTATAGAAAGTAAGTAAGAATCAGTGTAGCGCAGCAAAAGCATGATAAGTCTTATACATTGGTGATATAGAATCTTTATATATATATATTGCCTATAGTTTTCAGATGTTTGGTAAATTATGTAGTAAATAAGAGTAGCACCCGATGATCAGCTAAGTGACTAGTTTCTGAAAAGATTAAGAAATAGATAGTTTGAGAATGAATGAGGGAAATGTAATTGCATGATTACAGTGAAAGATAACTTAAGAATTTAATGAAACGAAAATATAAGTTATTGTGTGTTTATGCTGTAATTAGGAGCATGATTACTTACTGAGTCAATATGACTCACACCATTTCAGTTGTAGTTTTACAGGTCAGTAGCATAAATTGGTGAAGACTTTGAAGACAGTGGATCGCCCCAATTGCAGTCGAGGAAGTCATTGAGTCCTGGGTCAAGTTGGGTCCTCACGGCCCTTTGCATTGTTATTTTATTTGTAATTTTTAATTAATAGTTATGTATTAATGTATTTTACTTGAGTTCTGGCCAGAGGCCAATCATTATGTTTATGATCATTGAGTTCAGGCGTGAGGCCTTGATTGTGTTTGTATATGAGTTTAGTTGCATAAACAGGTTGTCTCATGGTGGTGGCTATAAGCCAGGTTGCATGATGTTACGAATACATCATACCGAAATTTGGTCAGAATAAGAGGCTTATGGAGGTAGGGTTAGCCTGTCTCCTACCGGTAGCATCCTGGCCTAGGCGGGATGTTACAGTTATGGCCCTTGAATGAATGGAAAATGTGTCGTCTCTCGTGGTATATAGGATGGAATCCCAGACGTAAATTCTATAGCCGAATCCGAATGGACGGTAGTGCGGTCTATATTTGGGAGACAACTCCACGTACCACTTGAGTAAACGACACATATTTTACTTTATTTTATCTTGTGTATTTATTATCCGCATTTTATATTCCGCCATTTAATTTTCGTATGTTATTTGCTTGTGTAATAATGATATAGTGCCCATGGGCTTAGTATGTTGATGATATAGTGTGCATGGGCTTAATATGTTGGTCTAAATGTTCTCTATTTGAGAAAAGAAAAGTCTAAAATACTACCTTTACGACAATACTTTGCCGCGCCTTTTAATATTCCGCTATTTATTTTCTGCAAGTTATCTGTTTAGTGTTAATGATATAGTGCACATGGGCTTAATATGTTGGTCTAAAGGTCCTCTATTTGAGAGAAGAAAAGTTTAAAAGATTACCTTTACGACAGTACTTTACCGCGCCAGACGAAGTATGTTTGGTTGAATGTGAGATATGTTCAATCGAGCATGCGAAGTCTCATATCCTTGTCTTGTTTATTTTTATACATTGTAATGTAACGCTCATGGGCTTATCAAGTTGGATTTAAGGTCCTCCATTTCGAGGGATCAAAAGCTTAAAAGGCTACCTTTACCACGATACTTTACCGCACAATTTATTATTCTGTTATTTGCATTT
Organism: Zanthoxylum bungeanum; assembly: GCA_019454045.1. Classification (NCBI taxonomy): domain Eukaryota; kingdom Viridiplantae; phylum Streptophyta; class Magnoliopsida; order Sapindales; family Rutaceae; genus Zanthoxylum; species Zanthoxylum bungeanum. The sequence continues at coordinate 204,715 of SKCR01041028.1, forward strand.
CTGTATCGCATCATTGCACGTTTATTTCAATGTATAATTGCCTCTTGAATCATCTCTTTGTATTTTGCATCTAATTATTTCTCTTCATTATGCATGCTTGAGTAATTGTTATTTACTTGTGTTTTCGTATGCGTAAGTACAATGTGTTTATGAAATTATGTGTTTGTCGTTATTCCATTTTACTTTTATGCATGCTTGTGTAATTATTATTTACTTGTGTTTCCGTATGCGTAAGTACAATGTGTTTATGAAATTATGTGTTTACCGTTATTCTATTTTACTTTTATGTATGCTTGTGTAATTTTTATTTACTTGTGTTTCTGTATGAGTAAGTACAATGCGTTTATGAAATTATTTGTTTGTCGTTATTCCATTTTACTTTTATGCATGCTTGTGTAACTGTTATTTACTTGCGTGTCTGTATCCATAAATATAATGTGCTTATGAAATTGTATGTTTTCCGTTATAATAACTTACATTCTAAGCATGCAAACTTAGACATAGGATTTATTTTACCCTTGAGCATATATGTTGCGTAGATTCGGTTAATTCATTGCACAAATTATATCATTATAAGTGGCATAAGTAAGAGACCATTCTGAACCCAACGGTTTGAGGTCTTCCCTTGCGAGGGGTGAGTGCAGCCTTAAATCACATTTTTCCGGTTCACACCGAGTGGCGACTCCATGTTATTTCTCGGGTTTAGTTCCCCCGCGGGCTATTCCATACTCCCAATCGGGCCGCGAGCCCGGAACAGCGTCGTCAACATCTGTGTCCTACAAATCCTATATATTTTACATCGATTCAGTTGTTATTTACAATATATGCAAAATATGATTTTGTGATGTATTTCGTTTCGATATTTGTTTTTTACAAAAATTTGTAGATATAAGTATAGAGTTTCCATTTAAAAACATTTGAATCTATTCTTGATTGAGGTGATGTCATCAGGGATGATCACATTATTTTTGATGTTGTCATAGTCAATACTTGATAATGATATTTGGGTGACAAGCCTCACGTCACAAAAGCATGAACATGGGTAATGTATTTGAGAAATATATTACTGAATGTGACAAACACAACGAATCATCTGGGCGAGAGAAAATCTTTGGTGCAACAGTGGTACCACGTCATCCATGCAACAAGCCAATCATCTTTTGCCACGCGTGCTAAAAAGTCAAAAAATAACTAAAAAATAAGAAGAAAATTAAACATGTTATTTTTTAATTGGTTGGTGGTACCACGTCATCCATACCACTGTTGCACCAAAGATTTACTCTATGGGCTATTATCTGCAGTCAATAATTCATCGCACAACTATACTAATATACCACAAGTCATTTGAGCTGAGATGTCACAGCTGCTGTCTGTATTGAACAAATTGTTCACTTATGTATATAGCATTGGGCTCGTTACACCTCATGAAAGAAGCTTGATGGTGATGTGTTCTTAATGTATGAGGACATGTGATGACCAAGAAGGAATCTGCGGGCTCATATATTTGAGCTTGAAATCCTAAGCGGAAATGTCATATACGTGGATCAAATCTCTGGTCAGAGTACACATCTTCCCAAAATATATTTTACTGATACTTACATCCCATATATGATTGATTTCCTTATCCTATGATCAAGTTAGGGGCTTGACGACTTCATAACTCGCACTCGATCGAGAGTTGACAAAAGATAGACTTTACTATATGTAAGTATGACTATATAGATTTATCCAATATTTCATTCTTCGTGCTCATGATCATTGGGAACTTTGGTTGCAATGCATTGTATCGAAATGATATGAATGTGTTCGTATCGACTCATGTCCATAGGGGTCACACACATTAGCCCAATGACAGATGAATTAATTAAAGTGCTTTTATTCAATTTATGTACTTTATCGGTAAACTGCAAGATATTTTCCGATGTTGACGTGCTAGCACCCGCTTATTCAAGAAATATTTCAGAGATTTTAGAAATATTGTAAGTGTGATTTTCGGACAGTTATGAGATTGTTAAAATTATTTATAAGATAAAGAGATATTTGTGATTATAATATTTTAATATTATAATATAATATCTAGATATTTAATTACTTTACACATATCAAATTTAGATTTTGACAAGTGTCAAGTTCTTAAGTTTACACATGACACCATATGATTTTGCCAATTGTCATGCTTACATTAAATACATAAAATTTGATTTTATATTTAAATTAAATATTTATTTATTTGTAAATAAATTATAATATCTAAATATTTTATTTACTTTATTATGGTAACTTTGATTTGGCCATTTGTTAAAGTATTAAAGTAACACTTGACACCATGATTTGTTTACAAGAGTCAAGATCTTATTACTTTCATCAAATTAATTATTCGATCAATGGTGTGGATTTAATTGAAAGACTTTAATTATTTTATGTATTTATTAAAGATTAAATATAAGATATTTAATTTTATTAAATATTTAATATTAAGTAAATAAATAAATATCTCACTTGCTTTATGTTAACCAATTGGCAATTGCCACTTGACACATGACAAGTAACTTGGTACTTTCTATATCAAGTTGTTTGTAAGTTAAATGGAAAATATATTAACCTTGTACCTTACTATTGTAAGTTAGGGTCACTTAATGACTTAGGTTATAGGTCATTGTGTATATAATACACAAATAAAACAAATATCCCATGAAACGCATTAGGAAGGCCACACCTATAGCAATAGTGGAGGGAAAAAAAATTTATTTTTCATATGTTCCTAAGTGTTAGAGATTTAACTAGAAGATGAAAATAAAAAGAAAGTGATTCTTTTGTATTTCATCTTCAAATGGTTAAGTTTAGTTGCTTCTTTTTTTGCAGAGGAAGTTGACTAGACTTAAGTGTTCTGAAAATAGTTTTCACAATCTTTGATTAATCTCCCAAATATTAAATCGGAAAGTTCGTAAATTCGATTCGATGTGTGGATACACTTGGAGGCAACTGGAGACGGTTAGCTTTATAGATTAAGCTCATGGAATGTATATTTGCCTATACATCACTTTGAATACATATATAAGTGTTTCTTTTAAGTGGTTTAAAAAAAAAATTAAAAGCTATTTTATAACATCTCGGTCATTCCAGCATAAATTCCATGATTATTTTATCATTTGAGATGCAATATGCAATATAAAATCATGAATGGGTGTGAATTTACTCTCAAAATTATTTTTCGGACATCTGACAAGTCATTTGTAAATCCGGTACCTAATTATTTTTTTATAATGCACCAGACAACCTTTATTATTTTAACCATAACATGGGCTACTCATATCCTATTTCAATGATCCTTATATGTTCGAAAATCTTAGATGATGATATATAACTTTTTCGTTGAATATTTTTCCAAATTCGAAACTGAATAGAGTGAAAAATCATAGTTTTGTGGTTATTCCTTTTTTTGACATGTGCACATTGTTAATAATATTTTATTTATGGGTATCAAAACGAATCAACGAATCGAATTCGTATCGAATCCTAAACGAATCGAATCAAAATGTGATGGATTCGTATTCGATTCGTTTATTAAACGAATCCTAATATCAGAATTCGTATTCGATTCGTTTATTTGTTTAGTCAATGATATTATTTAATAAAATAATTTATCACACTTGATTTACATTAATTCTTCATAAATATATATATATGAAATATGTAATTAATATATTTACTAAAAAAACTTCACCAAATATTGAAAATATTACTTTTTCTATGATAATTAGCTATAATTTCTCGAATCTTAATTGAAAAGTTACAAGAACTAGTAAATAAAAATAATAAAACGAATCCTAAACGAATAAACGAATCAATGAGCTTAAATTCGTATTTAATTCGTTTAATAAACGAATCGAATCGAATCGAATTGACCCATTTATAAACAAATCTATTTTTTCAAATCCGTATTTTCTTTAAAGCGAATCGAATTGAACGAATAAACGAATCCTGACCCAAATTGCCACCCCTAATTTTATTGCACAAATATCTCTCCCTTTTATAAAATCCAGCACTATTCATCACCTCTTCAAAATCTATGTTTTTAGCCCTCTTCTTCACTCCATTCATAATTTTTTTTGCTTCCTCCATCTCACGCCCAAATGAGCGGAATTTGGATCTCTCTTAAGCTCACCTTCAAGCATGCAAGTTTTCTTACACTTTTTCTTGCCCATAGTTTCGAATTTTATGCATGAAACTTTTTTTTTAAAAAAAAAATCCATTAGAGATTTAAGCTCCTATGGATTTATATGATTTAATTAAACATGATAGGTTGATATCAGAGAATTCGGTGTGATTATAATTTGAAATAAACCTTGATTTAGTTTGAACTCATGGTCCCTGAATATGGACCACCATAGCCGAATTTGAGGAGAGGGAAAAGAAGCTTGATTATATGATTTTAATATTGTAAACTCACTATATCTAGTGATAAGCCATGGATTGTTTGTAGAATTGTTGGGTTTTTCAATTTGGCTAAGAAATTGAGCATTCGCGATTCTAGGGGATAAAGAGAAGTTCATATTTGTAGGATAATGGTGATGATGTGGGTTGTATGGCACTTTATGGTGATGGCTATGATGCGTACGGGTATGTGGTGGCTGAATATGTATGTATTGGCGAAGGCATGTTATGGAATATTTTGGGACATGTTTGATTCCTTGAGCTTGGTAATGGTTAATTTTCTAAGTCTTTGGCCAAGTAATGTATGCATGTTGTAGGCCTAAAGTTGAATTGGTGGTGACGTGATATAAAAATTGTGAGTGTGTTATAAGTTAAAGATTGTGGTGTCATGAATATGTAAATAGAAGTAGAGATAATTAAGATTGTGAAATGGTGAATTTGGGCATTTCACACACCAAGTGTATGATACCAAGATCAGATTAAATTACGAAAGTAAGTGTAACATCCCGCCTAAGCCAGGATGCTACCGGCAGGAGACAGGCTAATCCTAACTCCATAAGCCTCTAACTCTGACGAAATTTCGGCATGACCTCTGCTAAAAGTCATGCAACCTGGATCAAGGTTCAGCACCTTCATACAGCCTATAGGGCCAAACACATAATATTCACTAAAACAATAAACTCAATAATATAACACAATTGGGCTCCATGCCCAAAAATACGTATAAACAAAAACTTTTACAACTAAACTTATACAACTAAGTTCTCTATGACTAAACTCATAAATAAATTGACTATCATCCACCCAAGACCTGGTGACTGGTTGACTGCAACGCTGCTATCCGGCTCCTCAAGGTTTGGTGTATGTGGTCGACTGGTCAGGTTACCAACCTGTAAAACTCAAACACTGTTGAGTTATGAGTTATAAGACTCAGTAAGTAACTATGCTCCTACCTTGAGCGATAACACACAAAGTCTATTTCTTAATCCATTAGTGTCCTAAACTATCTGTGTATTCACATATAATTACCAATTATGCGTTGACTGTAAAACTCTTATCTATGTTTAAACGTTACTACATTCTTACTAATTTTCTTTTCTAAATCACCCACACAAGTACATCTTGTTTCTTTTCTTATACTTTAAACATCGATAATATAGTCATTAAATTCCCATAATTCCGTCTACTATGTCAAGTCCCATTACATTTCCGCTGCGTTACTCTGATATCTTTCCACTTTTCTATATACTTATTTCTAATCTAGTTTCGTCTTTTATTATAATTTCTTTCTTTTATTCCCTTTTAAAATATAATCAAATCGGAATTATAAAAATATTATTTCTATTCACATACTACTATCAACCGTATATGCATGTATATAGAATCAAACACTAATGCATGATATCATACAATACATACTAACATTAATCATATATTTTTACGATGTAATCACGCTACCATGCAATATTATCAACTATATGCATCTCAGATGATCATTAGGAGTATAATTGATATGTATAATTATAACTATATTCTATTTCATTATGTTACACTTTTTAGAAAACACTTCTCTTGAAACTTTCTAAAAATTCCTTTCTGAAAATCCGTTTAAAAATCTCTTTATAAAACTTATCTTTCTGAAAACATACTTTAAATCTCTGGTTTCTGGAACTGTTTCTAAAATTTGTGTACTGAAATCTAATTTTTGAAAACTACGTACTGAAGATCTGAAAACTCTGTACTGAAAATCTGAAAACAGAAAATTGCTCTACGTTCAAGAAACCGACTCAATTGGACGTGTACGAGAATACTCAACCGGGTCTCTGAAACTGATGGTACTCGATGTCCAGGACAACGACTTAATTGGACATCTCTCTACACCCAGGACAAAGACTCAACTAGGTGTGCTCTATGCTCAAGAGACCGACTCAACTGGGCATCTCTGAAACTGGTGGTGCTCTACGTCCAGGACAACGACTCAACTGAGTGTAGCCACCACTAGAACTGGGGGTGCGGATCTATGCTACTGCCTAAGCTCTGAAACCAGGATTTCAGGGATCTATCAACCCTAGTCCTGCTCAACGTATGCACACGGACCCAATCCGTAATAGTTACATACTGGGGTGAGTTTTTACCTTATGCCCCGAAAAGCATAAAAATCATATTTTAAATCTTAAAACTGTATCAAATATTTTCTGAAAATATTTTCTTCAAAAGCATTTGAGATTATTCTTTAAAACATTTCGAATTTTCAATGACATTCTTAACTTTAACGCAGTTTTCTACAAAATCATAAAACACATATGCATACTCATTTCTTATGCTTCCACTTACTCAAACTATACTTTCTTATATACTTATCTTTAGGTTGTCATGTAATTACATGCATATGCTCCTACATATCTATAATTAATAACATACGAATCCTGTGTTTTTCATACTTTCATCTTAACTTATTATAATGTATATACTAACTCTATCAATAGTATTCTTCTCATGCAGATAAATAAATTCACTTTTAAAATAAATCATCACAACTTATGCAATCTATTGTACCTTTTACATCCATAATATATCATATAAATTCATATTCAAACTTATTAAACCTAAGTACTATAAATACATACAGTTGTAAACTATAAACTTTACCAACATAAAAACATGCACCTGCAGACCAATCATATCTATGTAATGATTCCATGACATGCTCTATACATGTCTCCATTAGTAATTATTCTGTATAATACATACTTATAATATCATTAAGTACTATGCATATACCACATACGCTCTCACGTATATTCATATATGTCTACAGATTTAACCTCTTGCACTTGTTATTTCTTTTATATATAAGTAAAATTCATCTCAGCAATACAAAAAGAACTGATAGGTATTTTTGATCCTAATAGTATTTGATTACCAGTATATATTGTTATTAGAACATTCATTACATTAAAAGGATTAACAAAGGATTTAGTACTTAAAGCTCTAATTGTATCACGTATGTTATTCTTAGCAGAACCCAAAATAACCTTTAGGTCTTTTATCAGCTTTTCTTTCCATTGATGTTGCTTTAAGAGTATTAATTATATTTTCACAATTTTATATCATTCTATTTATGTAATAAGACTTAGCTGTTTCTACTACAGGTTCTCTGGCTATATCAACATTTAAAATTTGACTAACATATTTTAGAATTGTATCTAAACTATCAATATTAATAGCATTAGTTTCTCTTGATTTTACATTTTCTCTAATTGCTACATCAATATTTTCTGTTGGTTCTGCCATAATGCATCTATATCAATATCTGCTCCAACATCACATAGAATTTCAGAATAGAAATCAAATGCTGGTACTGTATTTATATTCATAGGAGTACTTGTAATTGCTTCAGCCGTTTCCTTTAATGCCCTATTCTAGGGTTCATATCCTCTTTTCCCCCCAAAATTTCCCCAAATCTTCCAAGGTTCTGCCCAGCCTCTCTCTTTTCTCTTTTTCCCGCAAACATGTTAAAATAACCTGGGATGTTACAGTAAGTATCTTTTTTGCATAATAAATAGTGTTTATAATAGTGAAAATTATGTTGTGGGTTGCCGAATTGAACGTATTAAGTAAGACGGCAAAATAAGGAAGTTAGGTAGTGAAGTTGGCCTGAAACTATTTCTAGACAGGTTGTGATAATTCATCTATAAGTTGAAATTCTGATGTTCGATTGATAATAATATTTCTAAAAATCATAATTTTTGGACTTAAGATGAGGCCAAAATAAATTTTTGAAGTTAGCCACTCGGCAATCACTGCATCAGTGTTTTGTTTGAACAACTCTTAAAAATTAATTTGTAACTGGAGTTCCGATAAACGAAATCAAAATCCGTAAAAACCTAGATACACTAGGCACATTAAGGTCCATTATATTAAAATTTTGACTCCTAATTCATTCTCGATTAACTATAGTGAATTTTTGAATTTAGTCATTAAGCATCGAATTTCTCAGATGCAAGACATAATTTTAATCTCTGTATATATATTTGCATAAATTAAAATAAAGCCCCGTAAAATTTGTAAATATCTCTAACACCCTGATTTTACAATGAATTTAAGTATTTATTTATTACATAGCCTACTTGAGAGATGAGAATTATTTTACGTTTATTAGTCTAACAGATTTATTTGATTATAGATCTATGATAAGGGCCAACATCGTCACCAATTTAGTCGTGAGCTTCCAAGTCAACTACAAAATATTTGTGAGTGGATATCTTCATTTTGATATTTATGATATTTGATTTATGATTTGATATTTCGATATCTTGAATTTAAGTTATTTTTTATATATATTTTTCTAATATTTCGATTATGTTTATAAAGTGCTTTGAAAGTAAAATATTTGGATAATTCTATCTTTTACTGTATGTGATATGATGTGTGATTAGAAACGATGCTTGTATGATATTTTATTATTTTTAACCCTCTGTGGCGCTTGTTCTGAGGTCATGACCATCAGAAAATGACTGGTCCACTACTCTCTGTCCACATGGTCTTGTTCGGACATTGTCCGATCTTTGCGCATGACTCGGGCAATGGGCGTCTGTTGGTTTTTGATGAGTTTATCCGAAAAGTATGATATAAGATTTTGATTTTTGTGTTCAGTTTCTGATGAATTTTTCATAATCATTTTTATTTTGATTTTATTATTTTGGTATCCACTCATCAGGTCATTCAATCAATTTGACCCCCCATAGTTTAGTTTTGGATACAGGTTACCTAAGGTTTTCCTCACGACATATGCTTTGGACAGAGAATATGGATGCCAAATGTAGTCATAGAGTTAGACATGATATGTGTCCACACATTTGTGTTTATGTTGAAGGCTATTGGGTCGTGTAATAGAGTTAGCATGAACATCATGGTGCATGTAAATATGGCATGAACATATATATATATATATGATTTGATAGATGTTTGATATAGAAATATTGACAAAAAATGTAATTTTATTTTTCATATAAAGTTTGTCTCATACTGTATTACAGGTTCCGCATTTACATGTATGAAGCTGATGTGTGATGGTCATGTTGTCTCATGCCGGTCATGTCCCGGATATAATAGGGTGTGACATATTCCTATCAGATATGTTCCTCTACAGTGATTTTCGCATCATTCATTTGATGATCGTAGTCGTAGGAACAGAAAATTATTTCCACGCTTTCAACTGTGACTAAGCTTAATGTATTGTTCTCTATGATCGAACTCAAAGTGACTGTGACTGTGATTAAAGGGATTTTGATTAGCTTAATGTGACTTAGGAAAAATATAATTGTCTCTAAGTTCAATATGTGACTTAGGTAAAATGTTATAATTGAGCTCAATATAACTAAGCTCATATTTACTTTTTAAGCACATAGGGCATTAGCCAGATTTATCTTCATAAAGAACATGTTTCAGCAAGATAAATTTATGTACAATTATTTTATGATTGATGATGTTTTAGAAAAGATAATTTATTAGAACTTAAATATCATGATTTTCAAGGCATGGGGAAAAAACATACCTCAGTATGTAACTTGACTCAGCTATGGAATTGACGGATACATATATCATGTGCACTCGTAGATTAGGACTATGGATGATTGATGCCTTTTGATCCCAGATATTGATTTTGGAGGGTAGCATAGATTTACACCCCCGACTCTAGATTTGTGGCTTGAGAAATGGTGAGACGTAATATCCCAATACCACCAGATATTTACGTACGGGGGGACGCCTCTAAGCCCCAGATTTTGCGTATAGGGGACGGCGATACGTAACGTCCCCATGCTCTAGATATATAGATACATATTTTCTCAGACATAGAGTTTTCACATATAGATTTTTAGAAACAGATTTTCAGAAATGGATTTCCAGGAAAAGATTTCTCAGAAATATATGAGTTTTATAAAAGAGTTTTTGAAATAGCCTTTTAGAAGAGTTGAGTTTTCAGAAAAGAATGAGATTTCATAAAAGAATATTTCTGGGAGGATTTTAGTTTTTAGAACTATAAATTTTCATAAAGAATCAGTTTTCATTTTAATTGACCTCTCACTTAGATTGTTCAAACGATCTAACCATCCCCCGCTTCCAGTTTTTTTATTTTACATGATACCCGGAGAACGAGCTTGAGAAGACGGATACTGTTGGCAGTCATTAGTGTGTTCGATCAGAGTTCAGTTCAGTCAGCGTCGGAAATAGTCATGTATCATACAACTTATATAGTAAATAGTACATATGTAAAGTGTTATAAGTGTTAATTATTGAAGTTATCATGTGTAGTGAATTTGAGTATTTAGTATAAGAAGTATTATGTATTTATGATGTTGAGTTGGAAAACCATCACGTGCATGAGTTTATACATGAAATGAATTTAGTATTGTCAGAAAGTCAAAGGCTCGGGGGGATATGATGGCCTATTTCCTCCCGGTAGTATTTTTGAATTGGGGATGTTATAGTACTCGACTCGACCATATTAGAGGAGGATGTTTGGGTGCTCTTAGAGTTTGTATAGACTGACATGATGAAACACCACCAGCATGGGTATGAGCCGACGAATTTGAGAGTCTGGGTTTAAAATTAATAATTATCTCGATAACCCAACCCGAGGAACGAAGATGGAATGATGGCCGATCATTTTGAAAGCATCATGATATATGTCTTACCTATGAAGAGGTGCGTCTAGAATGCTAATAATGATCGTAAGCTCTGCCAGCTGCCATAGGTCGATGCAGTGGCATAACAACAGTAGCTATCATAGGTCGGTGCAGTAAGATGGGAACGAGTTAATCTGATTGGTTGAGAAAATGATGGAAGTAATGACAAAGAGTTGTAATGATTAAAGATGGCTGAATTACCCAGATCCGGCCTGGATCCGGAAGACCCGGAATGACCCGGGTCCAAAAAGACCCAGGTCCGTAATATATTTTTGCGGACTCGAGTCTTGATTTGAAGACCCGTGTGTTGGATAATTAAACTCATAACATCACTATTTGTATAGAACATGGTATTATTATACAGATTAACTATGTGACAAAGGAAATTGCTCTTTTATCATTTGTAATTGGATTACCTGGATATATAAATGATAAAAGTCCTATGATTAGTTTCGGATTAATAAGATATAAGACAGTATTAATCCACAAAGGTTTAATCATTAAATATCCATAGTCGTAGTATTATCGAGACTAGACATCGATAATGCGGAATAGACTAGTATTACACTTGTGCGTGTTATGGAAGCATAACGGTATAGTTCTCATATATTTGGGTATTGGATACCCATGCAAGCATAATAAGAGATTACGTTTACCGATGGTACGAAAACAGCTCTGGATAGACTCCTTGGAATCCCATTGGTAATATAACTATGTGTCGATGGGAGTCCGAATCAGGGTAGGTGTATTTGGTCCTAACCTGAGACTTGCATCACTAATACTTGCGACAATCAATATACTTTGGTTTTGGTTGTCCAGGGTTTTAACAGGTTCTGTATACGCCTCTTCTGGGTATACTGAGAATCGTAATGTATTGGGTGTGATGTCAAGATGGAAGTATCACTTCAGTCATATGGAGATGATGATCACGCAAGGATACAGAACTGGTACTCTAAGTGCTATAGCTATCGGGGAAGTATGACTAGGTCATGACTTTCCAATCATAAAGAGACTAGTTACTAGTGATCCGATATATGCTTCGTATGGGACAGACACAACTCCAGCCCCATGCCTAGCATGTGACATCCGATACTGGATCGTAATACGCAATACTACGTATACTACACCTGACAAAGACCATGTATTCCGTAGAAGAATATTTATGGTGAATTAGGTAGGCACGGTGCTTTGCTAGAAGCCAACCATGTCTTGTAAATCGGCTGGGTACGCACGTATTCGGATAGTCCGATGACCGTATTTACTTCCAACATATCCAGGGATCTCTTGGGTCGCATCCCAAATATTCACCGATGATGTTTGACTCGAACAATATTAATCTGGGATTAATTATGAGAGAGAAAATTAATTTGGGATTAATTATCAAGAGAGAAAATTAATCTGGGATTAATTACGGCAAGAATTAATCTGGGATTAATTCTCAGAGAAAGAATTAATATGGGATTAATTACGTCGAGAAAGAATTAATATGGGATTAATTGCGTCGAGAATTTATCAGGGATTAAATTCATCGAGAAGAGAAAACGCGATTAATTTAGAATTAATAGGTAAAATAAATTTAGTAGTTAAATTAGATTTTACTATTTAATTTATTTAATTGGGCTAAATAATATATTAGATATATTAAATGAAATTGGATTTCAACGAGGAATTAAATTGGATTTTAATTCTAACAAACAAACTAATTTGGAATTAATTCACGAGGGACTTTCGTAATAATTTTGCTAGGCATTATTATTTCGGAAAATTCGTTTAATCGGATTAAACGAACCAGAGCCCAAAAGTGTGTTGAGCAAGCCCACTTGAATTTTGAATTGGGGCCCACTTCACTTACATCATTAGTCAATTTGTGTTGGACATGAATTGAAAATGTTGAGTATGATTAATTGAATCAATCAGTATTTTGGAAATATTAAATTAATTGATTAATTGTACTAATTGCACATTAATTAGATTAATATGTAATTTGGAATGATATTTATTTAATTTGTTGTAATTAGGCTTAATGGGCTTGGTTAGGCCAAGTTTGATTTTGGACAATTGGTTTGATCCAATTGGGCCTAAACCATTTCCATAAAGTCCAAATATAACAATTGGGCCTTTAATAATTTAATTGGGCCAAAATTGATTCTATGGCATAGGGTGATCCTACTGGGCCTAGGTATTATGGGTTAGATCCATTTTGGCCAAAGTCCAAGCCTAAAGAATTAATTAAAAGCCCATTGGACTTTAATTAAATAGTATTGGATACTAAATGGGTCTTTGAGACCCATTAAGATTGGATTTGGAATCCAAGACTTTAAGGCACATAAATAAGTGTAATTATTTAATTTGGAATTAAATAAGAATTAGTATTGGATATAATTTAAATTGGATTTAAAATTATAGTTCGATATAATTCAAGAATACTTACTTTGAGTATTTATTCTTAAACGAGTTGGAGTCGCGCAAATCAAATCATTGTATGAAAATTGGATGGTCATTAATCAAAGATTAACTAAATTGGATTAGATTGATTGAATAACATGTTTTGTGTGAATACTTGGATGTATGTATGAATAATATATATCGGATAGATATTAGAAATGTGAGAGCAATTTTGAAAATTATTGTAATAAATTTAGAATATATGAAATTGGACCTGCGTGTCCAGCCTATTACCTCTTTTCTCATTGTATTTCTCTTCTCATCAATTCCCTTCAATGTAAATGAGGTTTCTTTAGAAGTATTATGTAATTAGGTAGAAGTAAGAATAGTGCTAGCGGGAGAGAGGAAAATGAGAGATTTGTTCTAGGAACAAATTCTATTATATATTCATCTGCATATCATTATTATTTTGTCGCACCTTATTATGCTTTTAGAATGAATGCTTAAGGGTGTATGATGAGACCTAATTAAAGATAATAAATTGATTGCTAAATCACGACAAAAACCCTCATTTTATATTAAGCGTTTTTCCTTCCATTGAGTGATTCTCTCTCAAGATCCAAGATTGGCATTGGTTTGTTGGCCAAAATCAAGACCTTTGTCCATCGCATATGTTTGAATCACGAAAGCTTTATTCTATATCGTACGTCTTGGGCAAGTTGTGATTTATTGGCCAAAGTCAAGGTCACTTCTTGTTCATCGACCTCGATTAAGAAGCTTTCCCACTGTCAATGGGTCACGCTTAACTGGTTTCATTAAGCTTGTTGAGCCAAAGCTAAGGCTTAGTTGATTCAGAGGAAAAGATTAGGTAATTATTGGATATATTGGCATATATTGGATATATGTTCCGGACATGGAGGTCCACCTACTGGATCTAGGAATTAGATGAGATTCAATTGATCTTAGAGATCTACCTAGTTAAGTTTCATACAACTTGTTGGCCAAATTCAAGGTTGTGTGTTATTTAACGGGATCCTAGCCCACTACGAAACTAGGTTTCCCGAGTACTCCACAGAGGGATAGAGGCTCGCCGAAAAATAGTGGGAGGCAAGTATTAAATTTGCAATTTCGATTAGATACTTGTCAATACGCGCTCATTTCATTTTTTCGTCATTAATTATTTATAAATATATTAGTTGGACTAATATTCAATTGTTGTTTTAATTTAACAGTTCGATGTATTCAAACTAGTTCATTTGTAGTTGGTTATACAATTGGATTATAGTAATCAACACATTTGAATGTAACCGATCAATTATAGTTCATTATATAGTTAGACTATAGTAATCATTATATTCGATTGTACCTGAAATCGTTGATTGGATAGTTGGACTATAGCAATCAAGATGAGTGAAAGATTACCGTCAAATGACATAATCCTAGGGAAAATATCTTTAACGGCTTTAATTCGATTGTACCTGAAATCGTTGATTGGATAGTTGGACTATAGCAATCAAGATGAGTGAAAGATTACCGTCAAATGACATAATCCTAGGGAAAATATCTTTAACGGCTTTAATTTTCAGAATGGGAATAGAACTTCAGGACATTCCTGGGAGCTGAGAAGTTATTCTATTTGACAGAGAAACTTCTCGAGCATGAGCCCGGAGTTGAGCAAATAGTAGAGCATGAGCTTAGGAAGACTCATTGTGATGATAACTTTAGTGCTCAATCTGTTATGCATAGCTAGAGATTTTTAAAAGGACATATCCCAAGTTATCTGCCTAAATTGTGGCAAACGGGGTCACTAGAAGTGTGATTACCGTATCGACAAGGCAGACATGAAGGAAGTGAAGGCAGGATAAGGTTCCGGCTTCGAGGATGTTTGTTATAAACATGTTTACTACTGGTTTTAAAAATGAATTTTTGATACTAGAAGTGGTACATGAATATATGTACTAATGTGCAGGATCTGCTGAGAAGAAGGATACTGGCTTCAGATGAGATCGACCTGCGAGTCAGAAACGGGACGAGAGTCGCTGTTTTGACCATAGGAACCTAAGTTTTAGAACTACCCTTTGGGCATGTACTTAAATTAGGGGACTATTATAATGTATCTAGTTTGACTAGAAATATTATCTATGTACCTAGTTTAATCCGTTGTGGGTATACCTTTATATTTCGAAACACCGAGTGTGTTTTTTTATAAAGATGATATCGAGATATCTATATTAAATGTAAATAATGGTTTTTATATTTTGAATATAAATGAATTTCAAACATATAACATGACAAAAAAAAACTCAAATTGAGTAAATCTAATGAGACTTATTTGTGGCATTGTTATCTGGGACACATTAACAAGACTCGTATACCCACACTTTGAAGAGTGGATACTAGGACGGATTTGATTCTAATTCAAATGATGTCTATGAATCTAGTTTAATTAGGCAAAGTGCCTAAAACACCTTTTACTTGGTAAAAGTGCAAGCGCCACTGATCTGTTTGCCCTCTTTCATAGTGACATAAGTGGGCCAATGTCTAGCTAGGCTAGAGGTGGATATGAATACTTTGTAACCTTTACGGATGTGGCATCGCGTTGCGGTTATGTGTATCTTATGAAACACAAGTCAGAAACTTTTGAATAATTCAAAGAGTTTCGACACGAAGTAAGAAAACAGACCGGTAAAATTATTAGAACATTGCGGTCATACCATGATGGAAAATACCTAAACATATGAGTCGCTATGAGCTACCAATTTCCTTATAGGGATATGCATTAATAGTGTAATACTTATTTTGAATAAGGTTCTGTCAAAATCTGTTAGACAGACTTCATATTAGATATGAATTGGAAAGAAATCGGATTTCTCATTCATAAAGATTTGGGAATGCTGGGCATACGCTAATGTTTGAATGATACCAAAGTAGAACCCAAATTGGATAAGTGCTAATTTATAGGTTATCCTAGGGAAACCAAAGTATAGTACTTATACAACTCACAAGAGAACAATGTAATTGTTGCTCTCTATGCGGTTTTCCTAAGAGGAATTCCTATATACAGTGGTAAGTGGGAGGAAAGTTAAACTCGATGAAAATTGGAGTAATACTTTTTCTGGCACCGAGTCCTTACGGAACACAAATAGTTCATCAAGGATGAAACTGTACCAATAATCTTCGAATATACAAGAAACGTGTAGATCGGAGAGATTCAGAAACAACCTGGGAGGTATGAGTTTCTGAACTCACCTCATGAAGATGTCAATCTTATTGAGGAAGACAAACCGGCTACATATGAGGAAATGATACCAGGTATCGACTTCTTTTATGGTAAAGTGCCATGAAGTCCGAAATGGATTCCATGTATATCAACCAAGTTTGGATACTGGTTGATATACCAGAAGGTATTGTGCATGTTGGTACTATATGTGTCTTCAAGGAAGATATACATGGATGACAACATACAAATGTACACAGCTAGGCTTGTACAGAAAGGGTATCATCAATGACATAGTGTTGACTATGACGAAACTCTTTCACATATTGTCATGATAAAATCCATTCAGATAATGCTTGCTGTTGCGTCATATTTCATTTTTGAAATATGACAGCTGGACGCCAAAACCGCTTTCCTTAACGGAAACCTTTTGGAGGATGTTTGTATCCAACATCCTGACGGTTTTGTCGTGCCAAAACATACAAACAAGGTTTACAAGTTAACCCATTCATTCATGGATTGAAGCAAGCATTGCATTCTTGGAACCACGTTTTGATAAGATCATAATGGTATATGATTTCATTCAAACTGAATATGATTCTTGTGTACATATGAATGTTACTGGGAACGCACTGACAATGAATGTCCTATAACTTGATGATGTATTGCTTCTTAGCAATAACATTTTCCATACTAAAATCGGTAAAAGCTTGGCTTTTATGAAAAATTCTCCATAGAATACTTGGGAGAAGCATGCTTTATTCTAGGATTAAAGATCTACTGGGATAGATCAAAAAAGCTGCTGACACTCTCTCAGTGTTCGTATGTTTTGATATGTACGTGACCTGATGTCTCATATACTTTGAGCATACATAGACACAATCAGGCCAATCCAGATGATGGTCACTGGATTGAAGTAAAGAACATCATTGAGTATCTTAGATGAACTAAGGATACTTTCTTAAGTTATGGAGATGAAGAACTTGAGGTGACTGGGTTCACCGCTGCAAGTTTCCAAACCGATGAAAATGAATGTAAGTCACAATAAGGGTACTATATAGTTTGAATAACCAAATAGTGAGCTGAAAATCTTCCAATCAAGATATTGTTTCCGAATAAACAACAAGCAGTGGAATATTGCTGCAGCTGATACAGCAATAGAAGCATTTTGGATCTAAATAATCATAATCGGATTAGGAGTAATTCTGTTAGCATCTGGGCTAGGCTACAACACAGGCTAAAGAATCACGGTCTCATCAATGATCCAAGTATGTACTTCGACTATTTCATCTAATTCATAAGATCATACATCATGGCGATGTGATGATCGAATAAATCGTATATGATGATAATCTTGAAAATCCGCTGGCGAAAGCTGTTTCTCAGCAGAAGTTTGAGCGACTAGTACATAGTTCAGGTGTTAGACACTTGAGTGATTGGATATAGGCCAAATGGGACATAGCATCAGTATTTGTACAGAACATGGTGGTGTTGTACAAATTAACTATGTGACAAAGGAAATTGCTCTTTTATCATTTGTAATTGGATTACCTGGATATATAAATGATAAAAGTCCTTATGATTAGTTCCGGATTAATAAGATATGAGACAGTATTAATCCACAAAGGTTTAATCATTAAATATCTCTAGTCGTATATTATCGAGACTGGACATCGATAATGCGGAATAGGCTAGTATTACACTTGTGCGTGTTATAGAAGCATAACGGTATAGTTTTCATATATTTGGGTATTGGATACCCATGCAAGTGTAATAGGAGGTTCTGTTTACAGATGGTACGGAAACAGCTTCGCTCTGGATTGACCCATCGAAATCCCATTGGTAGTATGATTATGTGTCTATGGGAGTCCGAATTAGGGTAGGTGTATTTGGTCTTAATCTGAGACTTGCATCGCTAATATTTGCGACAATCAATATACTTTGGTTTTGGTCGTCCAGGGCTTTAACAGGTTCTGTGTACGCCTCTTCTAGGTATACTAAGAATCGTAGTGTATTGAATGTGATGTCAAGATGGAAGTATCACTTCAGTTATATAGAGATGATGATCACCCAGGGACACAGAACTGGTACTCTAAGTGCTATAGCCATCGGAGAAGTATGACTAGGTCATGACTTTCCGATCATAAAGAGACTAGTTGCTAGTGATCCGATATATGCTTCGTATGGGGCAGACACAACTCCAGCCTCAGGCCTAGCATGTGCCATCCGATACTGGATCGTAATACGCAATACTACGTATACTACGCCTGACAAAGATCATGTATTTCGTAGAAGAATATTTCTGGAGAATTGGGTAGGCACGGTGTTTTGCTAGAAGCCAATCATATCTTGTAAATCGGTAAGTACTTGGTACTGGGTACGCACGTGTTCGGATAGTCCGATGAACGTATTTACTGCCAACATATTCAGGGATCTCTTGGGTCACATCCCAAAGATTCACTGATGATGTTTGACTCGAACAATATTAATCTGGGATTAATTATGAGAGAGAAAATTAATCTGTGATTAATTATCAAGAGAGAAAATTAATTTGGGATTAATTATGGTAAGAATTAATATGGGATTAATTATCAGAGAAAGAATTAATCTGGGATTAATTGCGTCGAGAATTTATCAGAGATTAAATTATCGAGAAGAGAGAACGCGATTAATTTAGAATTAATAGGTAAAATAAATTTAATAGTTAAATTAGATTTTACTATTTAATTTATTTAATTTGGCTAAATAATATATTAGATATATTAATTGAAATTGGATTTCAACTAGGAATTAAATTGGATTTTAATTCTAATAAACGAATTATTTGGAATTAATTCGCGAGCGACTTTCGTAATAATTTTGCTAGGCGTTATTATTTAATTAAATCAGATTTAATTAAGTCGCGATGGAAAATTTATTTAATCGGATTAAACGAACCCGTGCCCAAAAATGTGTTGAGCAAGCCCACCATTTCTTACATCATTAGTCATCTTTGGTGATAGATATGGGTGATGAGTTTTAATGGAATCTTGTAAAATACTCTTTGCCTTTTGAAAAAGATATATTCAATTAATGATTTATTCATTATTAATTATTCTCTTTTTCGATTTAGGTCGAATGGCCATTAACTCTCTTTTCTCCCTGGCATTTTAGCCCGAATGGCCTTATTTTGCTCTTGGCCGAATGGCCACAAAGAAATCAAAATCAATTGGCCGAAGTCATAAATACAGAGGCAATTAATCTCTCATTTTCATTATGGCCACGTGGCCATTGAATCCTTTGAATTGAAGAAATTGGCTTCTTGTAGAATCATGCCAAAGTGGCCTCTGAATTAAAGTAATTAGCTTATCTCATATTTGGCCGAAATGGTCTTATGCTTTTGAAGCATGGCCGAAAGGCCTTTGGTGATTTAGCCCGATTGGCCCCTGATCTCCAAGGGCCAATTGCTATCTCTCTCCAGGCTGATTTGTTGCTTCTCTTGGAGAGCAAAATCTGCCATTTTTGTTCAAGCTAGCACTTATAGGAGTCAAATGAAGGTGATAGAGATACTCACCCCTGAGCTTGTGAGCTTCAACATCCATGAAAAATTTTGAACTCAATCTGATCAATGTAAGTCCTCCGCAACTTATTTTTGATTTTATTCACACACGAATCACGCTTAGAGATCCCATGGCATGTCTAGGGCACTTACAATCGTATCAGAGTGAGATCTAAGCTTGATTTAATTTCTAGGATTGATGGTTTGTTGAGCTTGTATGATGTTTAAAGGATTTGTGCATCATTGATTCTGTGATAAATTGATTAGATCAAAAATCCCCAAAATCCATGCTTGGCCGATTACTACCCTAGGAAAGCTCATGGTTAATTTTTTGAATTAGACAATTGGATATGTTGATTCACATGAAATTGAATGTTAATTGTTGATTTAATTAGATTGAAATCAAAATTGGATGTTAATTTCATGTATTTCCATGGGTGTGAAGCATGTTATAATGAATTGTTTTGCTTTAATTTGTGTTGGACATGAATTGAAAATGTGAGTATGATTAATTGAATTAATCGATATTTTGGAAATAATAGATTAATGATTAATTATACTAATTATACTTTAATTAGATTAATATGTAATTTAGAATGATATAAATTTAATTTGTTGTAATTAGGCTTAATGGGCTTGGTTAGGCCAATTTTCATTTTGGACAATTGGTTGGATCCATTGGGACTAAACCATTTCCATAAAGTCCAAATATAACAATTGGGCCTTTAATAATTTAATTGGGCCAAAATTGATTCTATGGCATATGGTGATTCCTACTGGGCATATGTATTATGGGTTAGATCCATTTTGGCCAAAAGCTCAAGCCTAAAGAATTAATTAAAAGCCCATTGGATTTTAATTAAATAGTATTGGATACTAATTAGGCCTTTGAGACTCATTAAGATTGGATTTGGAATCCAAGTCTTTAAACCACATAAAT
Organism: Zanthoxylum bungeanum; assembly: GCA_019454045.1. Classification (NCBI taxonomy): domain Eukaryota; kingdom Viridiplantae; phylum Streptophyta; class Magnoliopsida; order Sapindales; family Rutaceae; genus Zanthoxylum; species Zanthoxylum bungeanum. The sequence goes on from SKCR01041028.1 coordinate 225,918, forward strand.
AAGTGTAATTATTTAATTTAGAATTAAATAAGAATTAGTATTGGATACAATTTAAATTGGATTTAAAATTATAGTTTGATATAATTCAAGAATACTTACTTTGAGTATTTATTCTTAAACGAGTTGGACTCGCGCAAATCAAATCATTGTATGAACATTAGATGGTCATTAATCAAAGATTAACTAAATTGGATTAGATTGATTAAATAACATGTTTTGTGTGAATACTTGGATGTATCTATGAATAATGTATAACGGATGGATATTAGAAGGGTGAGGGAAATTTTGGAAATTATTGTAATAAATTTAGAATTTATTAAGTTGGACCTGCGTGTCCAGCCTATTACCTCTTTTCTCATTGTATTTCTCTTCTCATCAATTCCCCTCAATGTAAATGAGGTTTCTTTAGAAGTATTATGTAATTGGGTAGAAGTAAGAATGGTGCTAGCGGGACAGAGGAAATTGAGAGATTTGTTCTATGAACAAATTGTATTATATATCCATCCGCATACCATTATTATTTTATCACACTTTATTATGCTTTTAGAATGCATGCTTAAGGGTGTATGATGAGACCTAATTAAAGATAATAAATTGGTTGCCAAATCGCGATAAAAACCCTCATTTTATATTAAGCGTTTTTCCTTCCATTGAGTGATTCTCTCTCAAGATCCAAGATTGGCATTGGTTTGTTGGCCAAATTCAAGACCTTTGTCCATCGCAGATATGTTTGAATCACGAAAGCTTTGTTCTATATCGTACGTCTTGGGCAAGTTGTGATTTGTTGGCCAAAGTCAATGTCACTTTTTGTTCATCGGCCTCGATTACGAAGCTTTCCCACTATCAATGGGTCACGCTTAACTGGTTTCATTAAGCTTGTTGAGCCAAAGCCAATGCTTATTTGATTCAGAGGAAAAGGTTAGGTAATATATTGGATATATTGGCATATATTAGATATATGTTCCGGACATGGAGGTCTACCTACTAGATCTAGGAATTAGATGAGATCCAATTGATCTTAGAGATCTACCTAGTTAAGTTTCATACAAATTATTGGCCAAAGTCAAGGTTGTGTGTTATTTAACGGGATCCTAGCCCACTAGGAAACTAGGTTTCCCGAGTACTCCACAGAGGGATAGAGGCTCGCCAAAAAATAGTGGGAGGCAAGTATTAAATTTGTAATTTTGTTTAGATACTTGCCAATACGCGCTCATTTCATTTTTTCGTCATTAATTATTTATAAATATATTAGTTGGACTAATATTCAATTTTTGTTTTAATTTAACAGTTCGACTGTATTCAAACTAGTTCATTTGTAGTTGGTTATACAATTGGATTACAGTAATCAATACATTTGAATGTAACCGATCATTTATAGTTCATTATATAGTTAGACTATAGTAATCATTATATTTGATTGTACCTGAAATCATTGATTGGATAGTTGGACTATAGCAATCAAGATGAGTGAAAGATTAGCGTCAAATGACATAATCCTAGGAAAAATATCTTTAACTGCTTTAATTTTCAGAATGGGAATAGAACTTCAGGATAGTCCTGGGAGCTGAGAAGTTATTCTATTTGATAGAGAAACCTCTCGAGCATGAGCCCGGAGTTGAGCAAATAGTAGAGCATGAGCTTAGAAAGACTCATTGTGATGATAACTTTAGTGCTCAATCTGTTATGCATAGCTAGAGCTTCTTAAAATGACATATCCCAAGTTATCTGCCTAAATGTGGCGAACGGGGTCACTAGAAGTGTGATTGCCGTATGGACAAGGCATGCATGAAGGAAGTGAAGGCAGGACAAGGTTTCGTCTTTGAGGATGTTTATTATAAACATGTTCACTACTGGTTTTAAAATTGGATTTTTGATACTAGAAGTGGTACATGAAATATGTACTAATGTGCGGGATCTGTTAATGAGCAGGATACTGGCTTCAGATGAGATCGACCTACGAGTCAGAAACGGGACGAGAGTCATTGTTTTTACCATAGGAACCTAAGTTTTAGAACTGCCCTTTGGGTATGTACTTAAATTATGAGACTGTTATAATATATCTAGTTTGACTAGAAACATTATCTCTGTATCTAGTTTAACCCGTTGCGGGTATACCTTTATATTCCGAGACACCGGGTGTTTTATTTATAAAGATGATATCGAGATATCTTCATTAGATGTAAATAATGGTCTTTATATTTTGAATATAAATGAATCTAAAACATATAACATGACAAACAAAAAACTCAAATTGAGTAAATCTAATGAGACTTATTTGTGGCATTGTTGTCTGAGACATATTAACAAGACTCGTATATCCACACTTTTGAAGAGTGGATAATAGGACAGATTTGATTCTAATTCAAATGATGTCTACGAATCTAGTTTAATTAGGCAAAGTGCATAAAACACCTTTTACTTGGTAAAAGTGCAAGTGCCATCGATCTGTTTGTCCATGTTCATAGTGACGTAAGTGGGCCCATGTCTAGCTAGGCTAGATATGGATATGGATACTTCGTAACCTTTACGGATATGGCATCACGTTACGGTTATGTGTATCTTATGAAACACAAGTCAGAAACTTTTGAATAATTCAAAGAGTTTCGACACGAAGTAAGAAAACAGACCGGTAAAAGTATTAGAAAATTACGGTCAGACCATGATGGACAATACTTAAACAAATGAGTCGTTATGAGCTACCAATTTCCTTATATGGATATGCACTAAATAGTGCAATACTTATTTTGAATAAGGTTCCGTCAAAATCTATTAGATAGACTTCATATTAGATATGAACAGGAAAGAAATTGGGCTTCTCATTCTTGAAGATTTGGGAATGCTGGGCATACGCTAAATGTTTGGATGGTACTAAACTAGAACCCAAATCAGATAAGTGCTATTTTATAGGTTGTCATAGGGAAACCAAAGTATAGTACTTATACAACTCATAAGAGAACAATGTAATTGTTGCTCTCCATGCGGTTATCCTAAGAGGAATTCCTATATGCAGTGGTAAGTGGGAGGAAAGTAAAACTCGAAGAAAATCGGAGTAATACTGTTCCAGACACCGAGTCCTTACGGAACACAAATAGTTCATCAGGGATGAAACTGTACCAATAATCTTCAAATATACAAGAATCGCGTAGATCGGAGAGAGTCAGAAAACAACCTAGGAGGTATGAGTTTCCGATCTCACCTCATGAAGATTTCAATCTTATTGAGGAAGACAAACTGGCTACGTATGAGGAAATGATACAAGTCATCGACTCATTTTATGGTAAGGTGCCATGAAATCCGAAATGGATTCCATGTATATCAACGAAGTTTGGAAACTGGTTGATGTACCAGAATGCATTGTGTCTTTTTGTACTATATATGTCTTCAAGGAAGACATACATGGATGACAACATACAAATGTACACAGCTAGGCTTGTACAGAAAGGGTATCATCAACGACATAGTGTCGACTACGACAAAACTCTTTCACATGTTGCCATGATTAGATCCATTCAGATAATGCTTGCTGTTACTTCATATTTCATTTTTGAAATAGGACAGCTGGACGCCAAAATCACTTTCCTTAACGGAAACCTTTTGGAGGATGTTTGTATCCAACATCCTGACGGTTTTGTCGTGCCAAAACATGCAAATAAGGTTTGCAAGTTAAACTCATTCATTCATGGATTGAAGCAAGCATTGCATTCTTGGAACCAATGTTTTGATAAGATCATAATGGTATATGATTTCATTCAAAACGAATATGATTGTTGTGTACATATGAAGGTTACTCGGAACTCACTGGCAATGAATGTCCTCTAACTTGATAATGTATTGCTTCTTAGCAATAACATTTTCCAAAATAAAATTGGTGAAAGTTTGGCTTTCATGAAAAATTCTCCATAGAATACTTGGGAGAAACATGCTTTATTCTAGGATTAAAGATCTACTGTGATAGATCTAGAAAGCTGCTGACACTCTCTCAGTGTTCGTACGTTTTGATATATACGTGACCTGATGTCTCATATGCTTTGAGCATACATAGACGAAATCAGGTCAATCCAGGTGATGGTCACTGGATTGAAGTAAAGAACATCCTTGAGTATCTTAGATGAACTAAGGATGCTTTCTTAAGTTATGGAGATAAAGAACTTGAGGTGACTGGGTTCACCGCTGCAAGTTTCCAAACCGATAAAAATGACTGTAAGTCACAATAAGGGTACATATATAGTTTGAATAACGAAACAGTGAGCTGAAAATCTTCCAAGCAAGATATTATTGCCGAATAAATAACAAGAGCGGAACATTGCTGCAGCTGATGCAGCAATAGAAGCATTTTGGAACTAAATAATCCTAATCAGATTAGGAGTAATTCTGTTAGCAGCTGGGCTGGGCTACAGCACAGGCTAAATAATCACAGCGATGTGATGATCGAATAAATCGCATCAGATGATAATCTTGTAAATCCGTTGGCGAAAGCTGTTTCTCAGCAGAAGTTTGAGCGACCACTACATAATTCAGGTGTTAGACACTTGAGTGATTGGCTATAGGCCAAGTGGGAGATTGTTGGATAATAATGACCCATAGCATCACTATTTGTACAGAACATGGTGTTGTTGTACAAATTAACTATGTGACAAAGGAAATTGCTCTTTTATCATTTGTAATTGGATTACCTGGATATATAAATGATAAAAGTCCTTATGATTAGTTCCGGATTAATAAGATATGAGACAATATTAATCCATAAAGGTTTAATCATTAAATATCCCTAGTCGTAGTATTATCGAGACTGGACATCGATAATGCGGAATAGGCTAGTATTACACTTGTGCGTGTTATAGAGCGTAACGGTATAGTTCTCATATATTTGGGTATTGGATACTCATGCAAGTGTAATAGGAGGTTCTGTTTACCGATGGTACGGAAACAGCTTCGCTCTGGATTGACCCATCGGAATCACATTGGTAGTATGATTATTTGTCTATGGGAGTCCGAATCAGGGTAGGTGTATTTGATTTTAACCTGAGACTTGCATCGCTAATACTTGCGACAATCAATATACTTTGGTTTTGGTCGTCCAGAGCTTTAACAGGTTCTGTGTACGCCTCTTCTAGGTATACTAAGAATCGTAGTGTATTGTGTGTGATGTCAAGATGGAAGTATCACTTCAGTTATATGGATATGATGATCACCCAGGGACACAGAACTGGTACTCTAAGTGCTATAGCCATTGGGGAAGTATGACTAGGTCATGACTTTCCGATCATAAAGAGACTAGTTGCTAGTGATCTGATATATGCTTCGTACGAGGCAGACACAACTCCAGCTCCAGGCCTAGCATGTGACATCCGATACTGGATCGTAATACGCAATACTACGTATACTGCGCCTGACAAAGATCATGTATTCCGTAGAAGAATATTTCTGGAGAATTGGGTAGGCACGGTGCTTTGCTATAAGTCAACCATGTCTTGTAAATGGGTAGGTACTTGGTACTAGGTACGCACGTATTCGGATAGTCCGATGACCGTATTTACTACCAACATATCTAGGGATCTCTTAGGTCGCATCCCAAAGATTCACTGATGATGTTTGACTCGAACAATATTAATCTGGGATTAATTATGAGAGAGAAAATTCATCTGGGATTAATTATCAAGAGAGAAAATTAATCTGGGATTAATTATCAAGAGAGAAAATTAATCTGAGATTAATTAAGGCAAGAATTAATCTGGGATTAATTATCAGAGAAAGAATTAATCTGGGATTAATTACGTCGAAAATTTATCAGGGATTAAATTCGTCGAGAAGAGAGAACGCTATTAATTTTGAATTAATATGTAAAATAAATTTAATAGTTAAATTAGATTTTACTATTTAATTTATTTAATTGGGCTAAATAATATATTAGATATATTAAATGAAATTGGATTTCAACGAGGAATTAAATTAGATTTAATTCTAACAAACGAATTAATTTGGAATTAATTCGCGAGCGACTTTCGTAATAATTTTGCTAGACATTATTATTTAATTAAATCGGATTTAATTAAGTCGCAATGAAAAATTCGTTTAATTGGATTAAACGAACCCGATCCCAAAAGGTGTTGAGCAAGCCCCCTTCACTTACATCATTAGTCATCTTTGGTGATAGATATGGGTGATGAATTTTGGTGGAATCTTGTAAAACACTCTTTGCCTTTTGAAAAAGATAAATTCTATTAATGATTTATTCATTATTAATTATTCTCTTTTTCGATTTAGGCTGAATGGCCATTAACTCTCTTTTCTCCCTGGCATTTTCGACCGAATGACCTTATTTTTCTCTTGACCGAATGGCCACAAAGAAATCAAAATCAATTGGCCGAAGACACAAATACAGAGGCCATTAATCTCTCATTTTCATTATGGCCACTTGGCCATTGAATCCTTTGAATTGAAGAAATTGGCTTCTTGCAGAATCATGCCAAAGTGGCCTCTGAATTGAAGTAATTAGCTTATCTCTGATTTGGCCGAAATCGTCTTATGCTTTTGAAGCATGGCCGAAAGGCCTTTGGTGATTTAGCCCGATTGGCCCCTGATCTGTAAGGGCCAATTGTTACCTCTCTCCAGGTTGATTTTTTGCTTCTCTTGTAGAGCAATATCTGCCCCTTTTGTTCAAGCTAGTACTTATGGGAGTCAATGAAGGTGATATGGATACTCACCCATGAGCTTGAGAGCTTCAACATCCATGAAAAGTTTTGAACTCAATCCAATCAATGTAAGTCCTCCGCAACTTATTTTTAATTTTATTCACACACGAATCACACTTAGAGATCCCGTGGCATGTCTAAGACACTTACACCGTGCGAACCCAGGTCCGGACCTGGGTTCACATAATTCCGGATCCGGATACTCGAATCCGATTAATTTTAAAGAATAAATAAATAAAAAAAAATGTAATTTTGGATATTTTATGAAGATAATTAATAATTTTTACATGGATTCGATTAATTTTGATTACATTTTAATAAACTTTCTAATTTTTGTATATTTTAGTGAATTTCAATTTGTGATAATTTAGGATTTTTCATAATGTTAATTGATAAATTTAATTTTTTTTTAATTTTTTACGGGTCTCGGATCCGAATTCGGGTATATCCGGACCCGCACTAAGTATACCTGGGTCCGAATCCGAATAATTTTTCTCGGGTCCGGATTTTACCATCCCTAGTAATGATGATTCGGTGACATGAGTTGACGTAATGATTTGTTGTAATAGTGGATTTACAAGCCTATATAAAAGGGTAGAGTCACATTA